>JAQIVZ010000170.1:0-96931 GCA_034700945.1 Arrhopalites spinosus | reverse complement strand
CCTCTTACAGTTATCATCCCTATATATTTTATCTCCCCCCCTTTCCCCACTCTCTATTAAGTTATATGTAAGAATAGTAGAAAAGTCTGAGTTTACTTACATAGAAAAAGTGGATGTGTCTCTGTACTAAAGATTATTCTTGAAAACTAGAGACCATTTTTTTGGAGGTTTGGAGGCTCCTGTACTTCCGCTAGAGCAAATACGTTGATAGTAAAATTTGTAAGAAAATTGTCTATACAACTTGCAACTTTACAGCTACTTTTTGTTAGTCTACAAGGTCGTACAATGTAGTCAACTTTATTTGAGACTTAAATCAAAAAAACCTAAAATGCAATACTGCCCACTGCCAATCCATTGCTACTGGAATCCAAATTTTTCTGTTTTTTTTAGAAAACTAGAATGCAGTCTTTTTTTTTGATCGAGACCTCTCTCTCTATGGGATCTCAATCTGTATATTATTTTTTAGAAAATAGGAGGAGAGGAAGAAGAGGATTTTTGTAGATCAGAAAAAAAATCTATTAGCCATCTTCTTTACATTACAGTCATGAATAATCTGGGGGGAAGGGGAGAGATGGTTTGAGCTTTATCTTTTTAAAAAGAAGAAGAAGAGGAAAAAAATGGATTTTATATTTCCTCTCTCAAATAAATGTAGATGCGTCTATAACCGATGGGCAAGTCAAACATTGAGACAGGAAGAGATGCAGAGAGACAAAGTGCAAACGTAAATGTACTCTATGTTAGGAAACAGAGCGCAAGGGAAGTGAGAGGAGACCAACATCTTTTTTGATCTTTCTTTTCACGGATAAATGCCGCACAAGAAATCTGAGACTATTCTACACACAAGCTGTGTGTGTGTGTGTGTGAGAGAGAGAGGGTTGCTACTCGGAATTTTTGTCTTTGTTGACAAGGGAAAGCTATGATGATTTAACTGTGTTGAAACTTTTCCCCCTCTTTTTAGATTTAAATTTTCTATTTTAATGACTCGTCCATTAAAATTAACCGAGGAAAATACCATTGAGAAGCATAAGGAATTTTGGTATGTTTTATATACGAGAGGGGATAGGAAGGGGAGGGTCTATCTATTCTATCGATTGCAATTATGTTCACGGGGGGTTGACAGAGTGATTGTGGTCAAAGGAGCAGTTAAAGGATCCTTAAATCTAGTGTAATTTATCCCCGTTTGAGGTATTATGGATCATCCTGATCATGAGTTGTTCAGCCTGACCTCCTCTTCTTCTTTTCCTAGCCACATGACACCATTCATCCATTCCCCTCTTTTAACTCCCCCCTCCTCTTTTTCTTTTAGTCTTCTCCCCAAACTGAGAGAGAGTCAAATGAATTGAAATAGGGATGCCAAAAAATGTCTCCAAACTACTCTCTCTCTCTACTTTGTGCCATGATAGTCTTGAGGATTTTTTGAACCATTTTCGCACGAACTACTCGACTCGATTGACAATTGCATTTTGGACTCTAAAGCTTATAGATTTTCAACTCCTTTTTTTATCCTTGAATGACCCTAAGATTTTCATCCCCTTTTTTTATCATTTGATGGAACTAAAATGAGGAGAGAGCTGGATGGACCATGAGATGATCTATTTTAGAAAAAATCTCCAGCTCACTATATTTTCAAGCTTGGTCATCATCCTCAAAAAAAACAATCTCTACAATCTCTTGTATTGTCCACATGTGTCAACTCTTCTATTTTTTGAATGGCCCTACTCAAGCTCAAACTATGCCAAAAGAATTCTTTAATTTTTTTTTCTTAGTGGACTTGTTTTGACTCCCTCATTCATCCTCATCTTGGCTTTGTCATCACCTTGTCACCTTTTAGAGACCAAGGAAGATTAAGAACAGGGAGTTGTGAGCTGTGTTGAGTAACTTGAGACTTTGTAGATGAGACAGAGATTTTTTTTATGGTCCTTGTCTGTAATTTCATCCCCCTTCTCTCTCTCTCTCTCTCTCTCTCTCTCTGTGACAATACAGATAGACAAGGACAATATTTTAAATTCAACATTTTCTACAAATATTTTAGTGCCACCAAAAAAAGAACAAGTTACGACACAAGAGAGAGAGAGAGAGAATATTTTTTGACTATTTTTTGACTGCAATGCCGTAGTTTTTTTTAGTGTAAGATGTATTTTTGAAAATGTACATTAATTTGAGACTGTCTAATCTGAATCAGAATAGAATAGAAAATTTTGTTTGCAATTTTCTACTTTCTCTCTCCCTCCTCCTCACAATAATGGGGATGAGTTGAGGCCAAGTGGTGGAAAAGACATTAAAAGAGCTATACATAAAGAGATTAGAGATTTTATCCACACACAAAATACCATTATAGTTGACTCCATGACACATCAACTCATGAATAGTTAAAGGAAAAAAGATAAATGATCTCAGAGTCAGGGAGAAAGCATAGGAGAAAATCCAATACTCCTTTTTTTTTAAAAAAAACTTTTACTCACTCCCTTACACTACAAGTGTACAAGGAGGCTTATAATGTAAAAAATGGGCTTAAATGTAAGGGGAGGGGGGTGGGCGGAGAAAGTCGTTTTTTCATTCTTTTTTTCAACCCTCCAAACTTTTGTGTGTTTTTTATGTAATTTTCGAAATTCTTTTGTGTAAAATTACTCAAATTATGAGATTAATGTACATCCCCCTCTTTTTTTCTCTGACTAAAATTCTGCGTGCCAATTTGAGACGAATGACGCGTGTTTTTCTTTTTTGTTTTGTTGACTGACTGACATTTTGGCAAAGACCTTGTTCATGATGAAATTGAGGGTGTCCATGAATGCAACTATTTTTTTATATAACAAGAACAACGTAATAGAGATATTTCTACTTTCTCTTAAAGAGAAAGTTGTACTGTCCACCATGAGAGAGAAAGATAATGTAAGACAAACACACGACTGGATGCTCCTTTTATGAAGACAAAATTATGGCCAAGTTCTTTTCTTTTTTTTCATCTCTCTCTTCATGATGAGTCAACTTGTCTCTCCATTTTGTGTATGATGCCAATTCCATGTGCGGGGGTAAAAAGAAGGCCCTGAAGTCTTCTTTCACAATCTTTCTCTCTGCAACATTTTCTTATTCTTTTTTTTGCACCGACTTGTGTATTGTCAGTGAAAAGGGAAGAGTCATGTTGTAAGAACTTTAACTTTGTCGTCGTCGTCTCTCTTCCTAGAACCTTTTTGGGGTCTCCAGCTTTGGCCCGGCTCCAGAGGGGGTGGAATTGAGAGAGAGAGTAAGTGGAGTGTGTATAGTACAAGACATGGACGGTAGTGAGTTTTAGTTCTTCTTGTTGGAGAAAAGAGAAAGTCTGAAAAAATTTCTATTGTTTATCCTCCCCCCTTTCTCGTTTCTCCCCCTTTTATTTCAAATGTTGTCTCGTCCATTGACATGGTCCATGTCATGACTGTCTTTCGTCACCAATTTTCATTTTTTCCTCGTCTCTTCTTGTCTCCCTGTCTCTTTTCATGGTCCACCAATCAGGTCAATTATTTTGATTGAAATTTTATTGGCTATCCCTTATCTTTATAACACAATACATTTATACAGTGGAGGATATGGCGGGAAAAATAGGTATACGCGGATAGATGTATAAAATGGAAATAGAGAGAGAGAGAGAGAGAGAAAATGAATTGGAAGCAATTCATCAACAACTAAAAATCTTTGTGTTAGATATCTCTCTCTCTTTTATATATTTTTTGCCATAATTTTGTCCATTTACTCCATCATTGACAATAATCAAGGATGACACTCTGAGTAACTACAGTGACTCACAGAAGAGAGAGAGAGAGGGAGGAAAACGGAGATTGAAGATTACGTAATCCAATAGTACGCCAGGCTTTTGTTCACATTTTGAAAATTGTTCAGCCCACATTTCTACAGAGAAGAATTTTTTACCAGGAAATGAGGGAAATTGGAATCATGATGGTAATGGTAAAATGGCCAAGTTTTTAGCGTGGGTTGTGCCATAAAAAGTGAAAGATTTGCTTCAAACTTGAACAACCTTTTTTTTCATTCCTATGTCGACCCTAAGAGAGAGAGAGAGAGAGAGAGAGGATTTCCCCAGTTTGACGCATCTTTTGGTTCAATACATGTCATGTACATATTCATGACGATTATGATTATGCTTCATCTTCTCTCTCTCTCTCTCTCTCTTGGGCTAATAATGTTGATGTTGAATTGAATTTTGGAGTCATTTGCTTCTCTCTTCTCTGTACAAAAAAGAACGTGTTGTATGTGTACTCGTATAACAATATGGAATCTAGACACACAAAAAAAGTATACAAAAACAGACAGAGAGAGAGAGAGAGAGAGAGAGACGGGAGTCAATAACACTGCAAAATTTTCATGAGAGCGGAACTATCCTGAGTTGTAAAGTTGGCATGGGCATAACCAAAAAAAAACTAGAGGGGAACCGAGTTTTTAATGGAAATAAGTTCAACTAAATCTTTGTATTTGGGAACAAGAAGCAAAAAGAAAAAGGAAGAGGAGGAGATAATGCAGATACACAAAATATAAAAATATACTTACATGTGATTTATCTGCATAGTAGATACTCCGACTAACTCTCACTGGATGCATTAGTTGCAGGTATACATGTACACATGTATGTACGAGTACATGAAGAGGATCAAGAGATAAAAAGTTTTTTTCAAAGCAATCTGGAGAGACCAGAGTCATTGCCACTGTCTTATATTTTATACAGAGAGAGAGAGAGAGAGAGAGAGAGAGAGAAACACATGGTCTATCTTGTTTCCTGTAATGTCATTCCTCGTCTGTCACCCACACGGTTTTTATTTCCATTTTTTTTTCTTAACACAACACTTGATGCACTTCAAAAGTTAAATGGAAAACCAAAAGAAAATGAAAGTAAATACAAAATACAGTTCATCCTTTTCTCTTTTTTTGTACATATTATTATGCACACACAAGAAAAAAAGAGCCGGAGACAGAGCCAAACCCAATTGATTGGAAAAGAAAATCTTTTAAATTTTGCTCTACTTTTTTTTAATGGAAATAACTATGGGGTCTCTCATCTTTTTGGGGTGACAATTACATGTCAATGAGAGAGTTAAGTATTATAATAGTCATCTTGTTGTATTGTCTCTACAATTTTTAACATGTTGTACACACAAAAGAGAGAGAGAGAATTTAAAATTGTTACATCCTCATGCACTAAAGTTTAACCCTCTCTCTGTGTGACTGTATAATAAATGGATGATCGTAAAAATAAGAATAGATTTGAAAAATATATAAGGTCTTCCTCAGATTTGGCAGCTGATCAGACTCAGCTCTTTAACATTAACTTTTGGGTTTCTTATGTCTCTCTCTCTCTCTCTCTCTTACTATGTGATGACGACTCTGGTTAGTCATACATTTTTGCAGAGTAAAAGCAAAAAAAAATTGAAAGAGTTGCACTGCATCGTGTCTGCATTGGATTCATTTTTTATTTTGAAATGTCATCTCCATTTCCATACAAAATTGAATTTAAAAATTTGGGACTAGTCTTCATTTTTGAATAATTTGTAAATTTAATTTTTTATTTAAAAAATGAGTCAGTACTGATAGAATTTACAAAAAATGAAACTCATAATTTTTGAACCCTCAATTCCACTTTCCAATGCTTTATCAGAATCTGTACAACTGTAAAACAGTAGACAGAGTTTCAAAAAAGACTCCCGGGTATTTTTTCGCATTGTACATACCTACAACAACTGGGTAAAATGGTACAAGTACTTTTTGTATAGAAGGAAGAGAAAAAAGAAAGATTTTTGGTTGATTTGACTTTTTTTTTCTCCACCCCTCGTCTCTCCTGTCTCCTTCAATTCTATTTACTCTCCCTCGGTTGGCTTTTCTGTATTTATCGAGGAATGTCTCACTCTCTCAAAGACAAAAGAGAGAGAGAGAATAGTTACGACTTTGAACATTATAGCCATTCCATTCACCACCGTAGCATCATCCCATACATTTAAATACTCTTCTTCAAGTCTCTCTCTAGAATCTCCCAATCCTCTTGTTGTTTATCGGCTCCTCTTGTCTCAAGTATTTGATTCCTTGTATTCAACTGGCGTATAAAAAAGTCTCCTTTCTTTTCTCCTTTTTTTAAAAAAAGTCTATTTAAACCCAAGAAATTGAGAAGGAAAAAGTGCATCTTTAATCTTTCACTGAAATACCGTATCAATTCAGATTCACGAATTCACTCTCTAAAAAAATCTTTTTAGTCTTTACAAAAGAATTCTATACATTCCTACGGGTATAAATGTAGCTCAAATATTTTGCATTTTATTTTTAAAACTTACAGGTAAACTATCACCAATCCTCACAGTTGAACTGTGATTTTTAACTCCATATAAAGTATAAAAGAAGATGGAGAGAGAGAGGGGGGGGGGTAATGTATGTTAAAATGTAAATAATTGTAGAGACAATTTACTCTACGAGAACGAAAACGACGTCTTCACGCTACACTTGAAAGCTCCTCCATTTGTCTCTCTTGACTTGCCGTCTTTCACTGTAAAAACGGTACAAAAAAATTATTTTCATGAGTTTTAACTTAAAATTCTACTCTTCTGTTAATGCTAAAGCTTTGTGGCCTTATTTAGAAGAAGTCTTGATTTTATATATTTAACTACAGATATTTTATATAGTGCAAAAACACACACACACACACAGACAGACAGAGAGAGAGAGAGAGAGAGAGAGAGAATGCTTTCAACGAGTTTATTATGGAGCCCCCTCTTCTTTTTTTGTCTTTTATTTAAATGGACAAGGATACAGATTAATTCTGTCTCATCTCAATCTTTTCAACCATTTCTCTTTTGACTGAGGCTTAACATTTTCCCATTGGCTTTTCCCTAGCTTTGTGAAAGAGAAAAAAAAGTATTTATAGTAATTGCCAAGTAAATAAGGAACAAAATAAAACTACACGCGTTGATGTAAAAAATAAATAGACAAACAGTCAAAATGACTGTACCTTTTACATAACGGAACATTTTTTTTTACAATTTACCTTTACTTTAGATAGACTCAGTCCCAGTCTATCTTGAAGAAACGTGGGCTTTGCCATCAGATAAAAAAGTTTTTTGGAGGAGACGGAAGGAAAAAGAATTTTAGATTCAATCATTTCAGTCATCAATACATGTCCTTGCTAAATGTATGTTACTTTTTTTGCAAATATACAAAATTTCGGTATTTTTTTGCATCATGCCAATAGTTGTACCAACAAAAAAAACTCATCCGGCTGCTTAGACCAGAAATACGTATAGTTATGTAGGCACAGGAATAGTAGCCGTAGCCATGATTTTTATCTATGAGGAATAAAAATTAAATACGTAGTAGAATTTAATAGACAATTTAAAACTAAATTTTTAGTCTTTTGTACTATAAGAAAAAAAGAAAAAAAACTTTTTTTTGGAAAAAAAAACAAGAGAAAAAAGAGATGAGAGAGTGATGAGATGGAGTGAGTGTAAATTAATTGGTTTTATTTGTGTGCCTAATGGTAACGACTGTACATAATGAGGCACGAGGGACTTTGACTGGCTTTTGGGCTTTGAGTGCAAGTGGAGGGGAGGAGGAGCAAAAACTAAATTGAATGTTTTATTTAAACTTTCCACACATTTTTTGTCTCCTTCAAATCTCAAGACAAACAATCATCTCTTACTCCTAACACTGTATTTTTCCCTAAAGTCGAATATTTATAATCTATTTTTGAGCTCATATCTTTCACTTGATGTTGGTCGGGACAGTTTTTTTTGAGGGTAAAAACTTTATGTTTTGACAAGAAATGTGGGGGCAATTTTTGACATAACAAAAATGTCACTACCGATTACGCCCTTTCACCAGTCTCCAGTTTCCCCTTCAAGACAATACACACAAAAGAGAGAGAGAGAGAGGGAACAAAAGCTTTTAAACAACAAGGTTATTATCTCTTTACATTACACAGCCAGACTCTCCCCTCTGTGTATGTGTGTTCATGTTGTGAAAATGAAAATTACATGAAGGGCGAGAAGGAGGAGAAAATGTTTATATAAAAAAACTAAAATTTCACGCCTTGGAAAGGCCCTTTTTGTCAGCTTCTCTCTAATGTGAATAGTATGAGATAGAGAGAGACTACATTATATAAAGAATACAGAAAATGGCCCACTTCTTAACAAGTATATCATCTTGCTTTGCCTCTTCCTTCTGTGTCTAGATAAAGAGAGAGGAAAAAAACAAGTCACTCAGATTCGGATTCCAAATCTCGGTCAATGTTCTTTTTATGGAAGCACTTTAGACTTTTTCTATTAAACGAAAGAGAAAAAAAATTTCCTCGTCTATCTGTTCCTGTACTGGAGAGACTCTCTCTCTCTCTCTCTTTAGTAGGGAAAAAAATGTGTCTAAAGAAAAGGGAGGAAAGATTGAGATAAATTTACTCATCTTGGATTCATATTTTTTGATAAAATTGAAAGATATAGAAAATACCAATGCTAAATCTTCCATCAGTCTTTTGCCAATCCTTACATTAGGAATTTTTTTGCAAGTTTGAGAGTTGCCAATAATTTTATAGGTGGCTGGGTGGAGAAAAACAATTTAAGTTAAAGGTATTTTTTTGTGGATATTTTATGTGGATTTTAATGAAAAAATAAACAAAGTTTAAAATAAATAAATAAATTAAAAAAAAAGTCATAAATTATTTTTTTATTATAAATTTGTTCTAAATTATCTTTCTTCAAATCCCAATTTTGTTTAAGAACAAAAGCGGCTTTTTTAAAAAATATTTAAATCCCTTTAATTCTTGCAGCTACAGCTATAGGGACTGTCGGTTTTGTTGTAAAATATTTTGTGAGTCAAATTCAAGAAGAAGAAGACGGCTAGTTGCCAAAAAAGATTCATGACTTGCGTCCAGGTGGCCAATTTCGCAAAATTTTTTTTTTCATCTGTCTCTAACTCCAAGCGGCTTCTTGTTGTTCCTCATGTGTCTTGCCTCCATCCACACCTCCTCTAGTAAAAACAATCGAGTTGTACAATTTTTTTTTATCTTTTGAGATGGCAATCTTGAACTTGGTCTTATCTCTATCACTATCTCTCCCTCCATGTCACTGATACTTTGTATCATCTCAATTCTTGTACACTGTACTCGTACAAGATAAGCCAACGCCTTTTATTTATATTCTTACACCATTTCTAACCAAAAGAAAAATTTTCTTTTTGAAACTGTTGCGCCTTCTGTTTTTATCAATGTAAATTTTTGTTACAGTAAAATACTAATTATGTTTCTCTCTCTCTTGGAGGAGAAACTATAAAAATATCTGGCAAATGTTGTGAGATATGGAGGATGATGCATGTGCTAATTTTGGCAACTCATCTTACACGTATCTCTCATTTTTGAATGACTCCATACTCCACTCTCCACTCTATGTGTTTCTTGTTTTCCGCTACTTGTGTATTTTTTCCCAGTGTCTCCTCCTCCTCCTCCTTGTAAGAATGTACGAGTATAAGAAGAGGAGAGTGAGAATGTGCAAAAAAATGGGGCTACTCTTTTTAGTTTTTCGTATCTGTACTTCCCCCTTGTTTGTAGCCATTCATTAGCTAGAATTCGATGACAGGATAGTCGTAAAGTCTTTTGTAGAGAGAGAGAAAAGAAAAATCGGAATCCGAATCATTGCAAATGCTCTGAGAGAGTACACTGGCACTATAACTGATTTACTTGAGTTGATCCTCCTCTCTACATCATTCCACAAAGATGTAGAGGATGAGGAGTGCCTCCTCCTCTTGTCGTTTCTTTTTTTTGTGGACAAAAAAGAGGGGACGACATTTTTAGGCCGTTTCTTTTTTATATTTTTCTTCTTCCTCTTGCTCTGCTTGACTGACTGCTAAACTTGCCTTACAAAACATTTTCTCCTCCCTTATAGTCTTTGTATCTTTTTTTTGCTAGGCTTCTTATTCGTCATTTGAGATCCTTCATCAAGCCAAAGGGGCCAAAAAAAATTGTTTTATATGGGAGATTTGGAGAAAGTATTTTTTTACTATTTACTACACGGCCTTCTATCTGTAAAAGTGCATTAACATATTATACAATGGAGTAGTCACAAAAATATTTTAAAATACTTTGACCTTATCTGTAGTGACTGTAGAATGTACAGGTTAATTTATATTTATTTTGTCTAGTAAAATTAAAAAAATATTTTTCCTGACATAAAAAAGCACCAGACAAAAATTTGTATTTTTTTCTGCTCCGATTAGAGAGTAAAATAAAGCCAAAGTTTTGAGATTTTGTGATAATCAAAAATGTAGGACGCTACAGAGTGTACACTCTCTTGCCATGGACGGACGGGTCTAGACAAAAGAAAAGAATTTTAAATAATACAAATTTAACTATTTACTACAACATAAATGACTCATAAAAGAAAAAATGTGTGGGGCTTTTGTTTTTTTTCTTGTTAAAAAATTTTTGGGATAATTTAGAAGATGAAAATGTAGAGCATGAAAGAGAGATGATTTTGTATATTATATAACGTACCTACCTATTATGTAGGTACATCTACATAGATGTGTGTATTTGTTTTTTTGAAAGGTGAAAAACCTTGTTAAAATAAAATAAAATAAAAAAACTTTACTCTTTTCTATATTTACATTTAACGACTTTGAAATTGAAATAGAACGAAAATGTGTCAACATTTCTCACCACTAAAGCTTCACACAAAAAAATACCACAAGTAAGAAAAAAAACTCTACATGACTATAACTGATAGTCAACATTTTTTAAAGATTTTCATCTTTTTGATAAAAATTTAAAGATTTTTACGTGTCTCTCATAAATTTAAAGGCGTTTCAAATATTTTCTACATCTACACTCTACAGATACATGGAACATGAACTTGCAAAAAAAATTCTTTTTTTTGCACCACAAAAACAGATACGGACTTGTAACAAGTTCCAAAAACTTTTTTGGCTTGATTTAGCATGAGTGTACACTGTCATGGATGTGGATACGCACATTGTTTTGATATTTTGGTATGATTCATGCGAAAAATGTGTGAGCATGTGGTGGCCATAATCAATGAATTTAATCTACGACACTTTGATGACACACTCTTCCCCTCTTACAGAAATTCCTCTTGACTTTTTATCCAAAATTAACGTGTTACTATTTTCTCTCTAAACAATTGCTTCGTTTTTGCAGTCTGTACAAATACAAGTACACTGGGCAGACTTGTAAGTCTAACATGTGTCTAATAAGGAAATAAAGATCAGCTGCAGAAAAAAAACTTTGTACAGTTGTTCTTAAAAGGTTCTTTGAAACAATTTATCCTTATTTTTTATAGCCCAAGAGTGAGAGAGAGAAAAGTGCAAGTAGTTTATAAAAATGTGAACATTTTTGAGTGACATTTCCAGCGCAATGTTATTCCAATGGATGAGTGGAGTCTGGTAGTTTTTTTGAATGTAAATGAGAGTTTCCGAAAATAAGAAGATGATCATCCTCTTCTCTCTCTCTCTCTCTTACCCCACACATTTTACGATGTAACAAACTCACGTGTGTCTCGTACATTTATTTTCTCTCACTCTTCTCTCCTCCCTCTCTCCTTGTTCAATACTCTTGGAAAATGAACAGAAACTTTGAAATTCAGATTATCGCCCATTTTTTGCCTCCTCTTTTTTCTTTTTCTTCATCTCCCACTTCCTTGTGGCTTGTTTCCCCCCTTTTAAATTGTAAAAAGTTATTTTTATTAGTCAAGTACCATCACAATATCTGTAGTAAAATGTAGAATTTTACCATTTAAAGTCAAAATTTTCTATTTTTATAATTCTCCGCCAAACTGTCAATGTTGTTTATAATGTGAGTGTTCAATATTTTTCTGTACATAAGAAAATACATTAACAATATTAACATTAACAAATATTAAAAATTATGGCTCAACTCTTTGTACATTAAGTACTGCCAGAGTATAACAGTCAAAAGTGAGTGTTCTCGATATTCAAGAAAAGTTATTGAACATCCTAGTGTTCAAGACAACAAAAACCAGAGAGCGAGTTGACCTCATGTCATAAATTGAGTGGAAAAAATGACTTAAAATGGATTTTGATGTTTTGTGTAAACTCCAAATATCCCACTTTTATCCTCCCCTTGTTTTCCCAACCTCATGAATAAAAAACGGAGAACTACACCAAAAACTCTGCTGTGTATAAATCCCAGCAAAAAATCTCTCTATAATGCATTCAACACTGAAAAAAAAAGTTTGTTTAGCCTGATAAATCTGACTAAACTTTATCCATCTGTTGCCTCTCTCTCTCTCTCTCTCCCTCTCTCTGTGACCAATATCTGACCTAAATTATTTTGTTTACATTACAAACTACAGTCCCTTATACTAGTCAAGTCTACTCGTAGCCTTCGTAGCAAAATCATGGATATTCCAATAAAATGATAATTTTTACATTGTTTAAATCAATACCCAAACTTTCACAATAAAAAATGCATTAAAAAATCAGTTTTTTTAATTTACTAAATATTATAGTTAAAAAATCTCAAGTTAAATGAACAACTTTTTTATAAAAAAAATGTAAGTAGTACGAGTACAAATATAAAAATAGTTGTGGAATGGACAGGTCTTATTTTCTCTAAAGCCTTTTCCCTTCCTCTTGATGCCACCGCCAAGAAGAAGAAGAGAGAGAGAGAGAGAGAGAGAGGGGCTCAACAAGCTCAGAGAATCTTCAAGTGTCAACAAAGGCGGTGGCCAACAAATCCCTCTTGAACGTATCCTCCTCTCGTGAATACCTAATCAGGGTGAAGAAGAGCAAGGAAATTTTTCATATTTTTTCTTCTTCTTCCTCACCGCATCGCCACCATCCACCACCATGTTTTTAGTCTTTAACCAAACTAACCAGAAAAACCTTTAGAGAATTGTATACTCAAAGTGGGGCTTAACAGTCTAGTAGTATTTTATATGTACTTTTTTTTATTCTCATCGGTTCCCTCCCCCCCCCCCTCCGTTCACTCTGTCTGTCAAGTCAAGACCACTTGTACAGATACCTTGACTCTATTACCTAATATGGCTATGCGTGCAACAAATACCAAATGACGGCCATCTAATTGTGTACATACACAATAGCAGAGAGAGAGAGAGAGATGGGATACAAAAAATAGCAGAATCTCCACGTTAAATTATACGCACGTTCATAAAAAGCTTCCTGGTCCTTTTCTTGTCTCTCTCTTGTATTAATTGTAGAGAGAGAGAGAGAGAATTTTGGAGAGAAGAATTTAACCACTGGATTTTCATTTGTGTGATCATTTGTCTAAAAAGACTCAAGTATCTGTACAACGTCAACAGAATTTCTAATCAATTTCTTATTTAAGACCCCCTCCCACCCATTTTTTGGCTAATTTACAACATTTTTTTATAACAACAACCACCAACCACAATTTTCCATTTTTATATTCAGATTATCAAAACATTAAACAACAGCCAGAGGATTTAGTAGATAGTTGAGCAGTTTGTATTTTTTAAAGAATATAAAGATAATTAAGTATAAACTAGTTCTAGTAGTGAAAGTTGTGTAATGATATTCATGGAGGAATAAAAAAGTACCTGCAGTGCATAATAAAAGTTTTTTACTGTATCTACAGATAATATTAATAGCGTATACGGTATTCTCCAATATTTTTCAGTATAAAAAAAGAGAAAAGTTGAGACATGAGGGAGAAAATAAAAGGACGGTAATAATAAAAGTTGAAAAGCTCTCTTTCTTGGTTAAAAACCGAAGCTTCTTTTTTTTCTCCCTCTCTTTCTCATGACTCAGGTTGAAGAATATTAAAGGAATGAGGATGGCAATGTATCAATTCATTAAGAGGCTTTCTCTCCCCCCTCCCCTACTTATCAACTTGAGTTGAGTTTTTTGGCCATTCAAAACTACGTGCAACTATTTTCTCATACTCTGTAGTCACCAGAGAGAGAGAGTGTGTGAGTTTAATCAAAAAGCATTTTTTAGAACGTTTTTTTTTCGGTTCGGCTCTCTCTCTCGTCTACAAATGAAAAAAGAATTTGTAAATGTAAATGACAAGCCCCACTCTCTGACAAAATTGTGTGTGGGAAATATTTGTGAAAAAATATACTATAATTTTTTTTCTCCCTTTCAATACACTTTTTTATAGTTAGTGATACTTGTCATTCAAATAAGAAAAGATGGGATTCCTTTAGTTCCAAAGAGAGGGACTATGCATAATATTTTTGAAGCTCGTTGAATTTAAATTTTGAATCAAAGAGAGAGAGAGAGAACCAGATTGCTCATTGGTGTGACTTGTATGTGAGTGAGAGTGGAGAAAAGTATTTTATGTAATAGAACTCTCGTCAATGATATGCATTACTTTGGCTGTACTGACGGTGTGTGTATAATTCCACGATCAAGATAAGCTCAAGTTTTACTAATGTCCTCAATATTTCCTACCTGACAACAAGATATTTTGATGAGTCTGATAACAACTTTTAAAATACAATGCGCATCTTCTCACTACAATTTGAGTACGAGTAAGAGTCAGAGATTTTACAATGTAAAATAGTACAAGGGAAAACTGAAGTGTCAAATTATTTTCAAATGACATGGACTATTGTTCCTTTTAAATTCCTCTTTAAACTACCAAACCAAAATTTTTACTATTAATATCCCCAGGATATTATCCTCTTCATTTTTTTTATACATAGACATGTAATGGTAAATCTTCCCAATTGGCAATTAGAGACTAAAATTTTTGTAAAATTTATTTATGAAAAACAATTTATAGTAATTTTTTAATATGATTTTAATGTTTAAAATAAAATAATTGAAAAGGTAAGCCATTTGAAAAAAATATAAAAGAGTCAAACGATTTATTATGACAATGATTGACAGGCAAAGTGATGACAAGTTGTTTTTTTTTGTCGTTGACACTTGACATGAAATTTTTGTAACAACATGGAACAAGTAATAATAATAAATGTATGACATGATGTCATATCACTTGTAATACATATTTGTTCTGTAACTCATACTCTGTACGTACATTATTATATTCTCTCCTCTCTCTCTCTTCTTGCTGTATTCTTGTGTATAGCCATTGGACTTGTGTCTGTGTCAGCAAAATAAAAATATTTTCGAGTCTGACTTTTTATTTTTCCATTTTTATATTCCAGACAACATTTTTAGAATTGTAGAATAGAGATGCTGAGTAGACGACAATAACTTTTGTGACAGAAATCTTTTTTTTTTACATAAAGTACCATCTCTATTTTTTTCTATTATATACAGATAGAATGGTCATATCCGAAAATCGTATAATATTTTTCCTAACTCTTTTTTTATACGTTTAAAAATGTAAAACATTTTTTTATTATTTTCATTTTTTATTAACCTTGTATCTGTACAATTGGCCCAACATAAATTTTTTTTTTACAATGCTACTCGTACCAGCTAGTCACCTGGCTATTGATATTGACAATTTGATTGAAATTGAGAAAAGTCAATGAACAAGAAAAACATTTGAAGGGAGGGAACTGAGGGGAGGACACAGGTAGAATTTTTTTTATTATCTCAAATAAAAAAGAGTCAAAAGTTAGAGATATCAAAAAGTGACAAGTTTATTCAAGAAATGAAAACAAACATAAACTTGTATTTTTAGAAGGATTAAGATTACTACAACTCATGTAACATCCACCACCAAGAGAGAGAGAGAGAGAGATAAATTTATTCAAATTACTAGTACAGTAGTAACTAGTCCCCAAGTGTAAATTGAAATATAGAAAAAAATGTCACATTTCATGATTAGAAGCCAATTTTTTTTAGAAATCATGTTATTGATGACATTTTGTCCCAAAGTAAATAGAAATTCAATCTAAAGTCTACAAAGTTCATCAATTGACTCTCTTCTTTTTAATATCAATATCAATAAATAAATAAATTTAACCCTTGTACATAACCAAACTAAAATATTTAAAAAAAATTAAATAATATTCTCAACCGTATTTTTTCCCATTGAAAAAATTAATTCCACACCTTGGTCTCATCATAATCGATGTCTAGCCATTCCCCATTCTCCTCAATTGACTTAAATCCGCGACTTTCCTCTCCCCCATCATTTTTTATGCAATATACGTACCTGTGTTGATTTTTTGAAACCAAAGAGAGAGAGAGGGAGGTAATGTCCAGCTTTGATTTTTTGGCTTTAGCTTTTTTTTCCTACAGTGTGTCAGGCATCACGTGTTAGCTGTCAACAGGGCTGTCAGTTGAAATTGTACATGACATGAAATAAGGGATTATATAAAATATAAGGAAAATGTAGATATATTGAAAAACTCTATAAAAATTAAATCCTAATCCTTTCTCACCCTTAGAAAAATCTACACCCATAAAAATTATAGTGTTATGTGTGTAATATCTGTATAGGTACATGTGTAGAAAACTAGACAATCTAGACTGGTTAGTACATGACATTAGCATGGGTAGACAGTGGTAGAGAATAATGAGTTTGCATAACGTTAAAGCGTTAAAGGTATGAAAAAGAAAGGGATTACTTTAGGTATTTCACTTGAGTTTACTTATTCTCATCACATCACCTCCTCCCCTCCTTCCTCTTCCTTCCTTCTTTTCAAAATAAGGAAGACTTCCGACAGAAAAAGTGGAGGTGCGGAAAATTCTTGTTTCATTTTGAAATTCTACAGGGCACTTTTACCTTTCATAAAAAAGTCAACTTTTTTT
Source organism: Arrhopalites spinosus (assembly GCA_034700945.1). Classification (NCBI taxonomy): domain Eukaryota; kingdom Metazoa; phylum Arthropoda; class Collembola; order Symphypleona; family Arrhopalitidae; genus Arrhopalites; species Arrhopalites spinosus. The sequence continues at coordinate 80,227 of JAQIVZ010000170.1, read as the reverse complement.
TGTAACTCAACGAGTATCTCTATCAGCCTACGCACTTGACGGAAAAGAATTTTTATGTATTCTTTTAATGATAATTATTGTCATTATATTTTTAACGTTAACATGATGGCTAGTTTTAAATAAAAAATTTCTTTAAAAAATAAATATGAAACATGGCCGAAAATTCTTTTCCTGAAGAAGATCGAAAATGGCAAGGTCGTGAAAGTGAGCACCTCCTCATGTTAATGATAGGCTGCGTTTTTTTGTGTAGGTTAAAAGTTTAAAAGGAATTTTTTTGAAAAATAATTTTTTGTGTACAAAATTAATATCCATTGCTGAAATTCTCCATATTTTGGTGTTCTTGTGTGTGAGAAAGGTGGGGAAAAATTAATTCAATTTAACTGAGACTGTGACTCTTACAGTGTGGGGTCTTTGTTCTTGTGATTTTGATAAAAAAAAATGAGTCTGAGACAAAAGAGTTTGTTTTCCTGGAAACTGGAATGACATCCCCCCTCCCCCTCCACCTTCTCACTTCTCCAGTCTCCAGATGTGGAGACTTGAGTGCATTTATAATTTTTTGGCTTGTAACAAAAATTAGTAGAGACACACACAAAAAAAAGTCTGGATGGTTTCCTTTGACTAATTTGAATTTACCAAGGGTGAAAGTTTTCACAAGGAAATTAACTTTTTACTGTTTCCGTTTCCTCTCTTTCTTTCTCTTACAAAAAAAGGAGAATACATCGCTCTACTTTTACTTTCACCCATAAAATGAAGGTACTTTCCCCGTTTCGTATGTACATATTCTATAGTTATAAATATAATGCATAAAGATAAGTATAAATGACGCCATTTTTACTCAAATGACTCTTATGGGAGGAGACAATGAGCGGATGTTAAGTGTAATTGTTTAAATTTTGTAATTGTTTATCGTTAAAACATTTTAACTATCAAAAAGTAGTTTTCATTTTTCCACAAAAGAACTCAAGGTCGTTTTCATCATAAATGGAGGACCTTGGCCAAAAAAAGGTGAGGAAAATAGGAGTCAGCATATTTTTACTTGCCTTAAAGGCGTATAAATATAATGGACATGGGAGTTGATGAGAAGATAAAAATCGATTAGGAATATGAATAGTGTACATATGTATTACATTGAGTGACGGCTGAAACTTTTCACCTTTTGCCACTCTCTTTATTTGTGGCTCTCTTGTGTAGAAGAAGAAGAGAGAATGTTCATCCATGTAAAAATATTTTTTACGTATTGTAATTCATCGACCTCCACATTTTTAGAACATAATTGGACCATGCTTTCTTCCCCTAAAAAACCCCCAAAAAACTTGAGAGAATTCGTCCATTAAGAATATCAACTCGAGGGAATTTTTTAAAGCTTTCTCTTCAATCTCCATTTTCCCCAATTTTTCCATTCTCGGTCTTGTGGGTTTTCTTAGAATAAAAAATTTGTCATCCTTCACATCATCATGTTGTAGGGACATGAATATGTATATGGAGAAGAGAAAAAGAAGAAATTTACAAGGTAGTCAGTAGTCACCCGGGTAAGTTGAGTCGGCCGTCACATGGGACGGATAATATGAAGGATTTCTTTCCACCCCAAACCCTCCCCATCTCTCAAAAAATGTGCATGGGGCCTTTAATGCAATGGAATGGGTGAACAACTTACATCAAATCAAAATTGGCTGAGTCGGCTCAAAAAAATAGAGGGCCATTATTCACGGAATTTTCTGTTTGCGTGAGGAAAATGGAGTGAGGGAGTTTTGCAATAGATTTTTCATTGTATTCTAATCAAATTGTGTGTACATAAAAAAGGATCAATTTATTATATAGGCAACTATTTTTTGGGCTATTTGTAGCGTGCTGTACAGGTACTATTAGTAGGCCAATGATCTTCTATTTATTTTGTAAAATAAATGGAAAAAAGTATTTGGTGAAAGTAATTGAGGGAATGATGCTAATAAAATAATTTTTTTTTGATTAATTACAGAAAACGGAGAGTGACTTAGTATTTGATGAAGAAGATAAAAATGAGTTAAATTTGTTAATATCAGATCCAAAAGGGATTAATAAGAGACATAAAATAGAAGATCCAGTCCATGCTCATCATCATGGACTACATAAAAATTTGACACGTAGAAGAAGAGATGAATTTGATTTTGATGATTTGGATATCTGGGAATCAAATGAAGATAAAGAGACTGACATTTATGATGATGAGAATCAAGTGATAAAAACGACGACGTCCATATCATCTTCATCACCCTCTACTTCAACTAGTACAGTCTATCCTACCCTTTCCATTAAAAAACGTACTGTTTCCAATACTGATGATGAAGATTTTGAATCTTCTGGGGAAGACTTTGAAGGCTCAGGTCTTGAACTTCCGGTCCATCATAGTGTCCCTACTACAAGTACAAGTACTAGTACTACTTCCACATCAACTACTCCGACAAGTAGAGAGGGTGGTGACAATTTTGGGAAAAGTAATTTATTTTTAAATGATCAATTATAATTATAAGACAGTTGGGTATTTATTTATGAATTTTTTCATATTTTTCTCTACAAATAGAATTCTTCAGAGTGACACTCACCATTCAAAAAACTTGGAGTCCTGGTCTCGAATCTAGTTCATCATCTGTCTTCCAAGTTGTCCAAGTAAAACTGTTTTTTCCTGTACATTTTTGACATGTTTTTTATGTGACATTAAAAATAGGCAAAATGTTAAAATGATCCGAAATTTTCTGCTCTTACAGGATGAAATTGAAGATGTATTTCGAAATAGTGACCTTGATGTAGAGAGTCTTCAAGTGGTTCATTTTCAGTGAGTATTTAATTATAATTAAAAAATTGACATTTATCTTCTAATGAATAAATTTATTGTAGAAACATAAATGATCCCGCATTCGTCCGTTGTACATTCGACTTGGGTTTAGAAGGTTACACAAGGGACCAAGTTGATGCAGAACTTCGAGCATATTTAGATGTTGGTAAAATTGGGAATATACGACTCCGGTCCGAAAATTATTCTGTACGAGATGTTGGAGGTGAGTACACTTTTTGATCATTTTCTTAAATTATCCCACACTTTTTTTTAGTAAAACTGAAGAGACGACAGTCACAAGACAGTTGAAAATTTAAATTGAACGTGCAAAAGCAAAGAGAAGTTCTTGAAAAAAATATCATAAAAAATGGAGACTACGGTAAATAAGACATAGACATTAGCACATGACAGGAAAAACTATTTTCTAACTTTGAACCATTTTTTTTCAACAATTTTCCTCCACTTCTCAATATGAATGCCAATCTCGGAGTAAAAAGAAGAAGGAGGAACGAGACTCCAATATTTTCATATAAATTTAAATATTACTCATACAAACAAACACAAGTAATACACAGACTGTACATGTCGACTCTATACAAAAATGATTGCATTATGAATAGACAAGAAAATCAAGGAGCGAGACACATAAGAAAGTAGACGACGCATCATGGATCATGATGACACAAAAAAAAAGAATATTTTCATCCTCATACACTAAATCCTCACAAAATTCTCCTGCTCTTTTTTGTACAAACATTCAACATGTGATGCAATATCCAACAAAAAACAGTGCGAGATGATCATGAATCTTCTCCATCTTTTACTTAATCTCCATCTTGTTTTTTTTTTAAAAAAAGTTTATTATTATTATTCTCATCAGTTATCTGTACAAAATGAAACAAGTGAGAATGGAATATGCACACATTCAATAAAATATTTTTGCCGTAATAAACACATTGACACACTTACACTCAAGTCAGAAGTGAATTGAAACTAAATATATTACATTCATAAAATATTTAACAGTTTCCCTTCTTCCGTTTAGTTGTGAGTTAAATTGTACAAATTATTGAGGATGTCAATTTAAATAGTAAAAACAAATCAATTTTAATAGTTAGGAACATAATTATTATTTTAGGAATTGAAGCGCTTTATTTTATAAAATATCAATGGAAATGCTTCCTACTTAGAAAAAAAGAGCGCCTTAATTATAATTAGTGCTTTGATGTTTTTAAAAATTACAATTTTTTTTTGCTTTTTCTTTTCAATTTCATCAAAAAATTGTTTGCTTCCGCTTTGGACAACCCTCCCAAATTTTATGTTTTGCTTGATGAAATCCAATTCGGGTGACATGTTGGTTCCATAATTATCTGGACTGTCAAAAAAATAAAATAAATAGCACCCATTCCAGGATGTTCTGAATCTCAACTTGAGTGCAAGAGTGGGGAGTGTGTGCCTCAAGAAGCAAGATGTAATGGACGGTTTGAGTGTAAAGACTCTAGTGATGAAATTGGATGTCCGGTGCAAGGTAGTGACCTTTTTATTTATTATTTTTTTATTTTATTCTCCAATCTTCTTTTATCCCCACACCTTTTTTATAAAAGTTTTTTTTCAGTATTCACCGAAGCACAATTATTTGCATTTTTTATTTTAAAATTCATTTAAAATCTTATTAAACCATTGCGTGTCTGCATGCACATGCAGATTCTCCATCATACATAAAAGTTTGTATCATATCACATGAGAATCATTTTTTTTTGAGAAATGAATTATGGATTAGTTTATCATTTTCAAAAATGTTGGGGCCTTTCAATTTAAAGAATCAATTTCACAATTGAATTTTTTCAACAACTCAATAGAAATAGAAATCTATATACAGCCCTACCCAAAAATAAATTTTATTGGTTTCTGGTTTGGAATCCAAACCCTGGATTACATTGTCCGATAACTGATAGTCCTTTTCAAAAAAAAATTTCATGTCATTTTATTTTCTATTATAACATTTATATTATGTATATAAAAAAATTTTACCTTTGGGCATATATAACTTGCACAACAATAATTATTTGCAAAAATACTAGACATGCAAATTTTAACAAAAAAAAAGAGTAAAAATGTGCATAAATTGTACAAAATAAATTACACCTCAAAAATTCCACTTTTATCTTATTTACAAAGTTAATCTCAACCTTAAATCTTTATCTTCAAAGTCAAATATTGCTCCTAGTCAATTCATGTTTAATGCACTTTTTTAAAAATTTTTTGAGGTGATGATGCGAGTTTATTCTCCAAAAAGTAGTAAATCAGAATAAAAAAAGAGTATGTTTTTTAACACTAAAATAGATTATCGGTCTCCATTATGTACACATGTTCATGTAGTCTGAATAGGTACATTGTAGAAAATCCATGAATATGAATTGGAAAAGAATGATGAAAAGACAAGGAGAGAATAATAAATTCACAAGATTATTTAACTTTGTTCATAATCATCCCAATATATATTACAGCTTGAAGCTATTGGCATTGTATGATTTTTATCACTATTCAAAAATCCCAGAAAACATATAAAGTGAGGTTTTTTGCTCGACAACATAAATATAGGCTTACGGGATAAGAAAAAGATAAGAGAGAGAGAGAGCAGGATTCTACACGTACTGACAATGAGTACATCCACACTAAAAATCCACGTGCAGACAATGATCATGAAGATAAGTTTGCTATTTTAAAATATTATTCTCTCTCTCTCCCTCCCTTGTTAAATTGAGCCATTAACAGGCATCCCGCTCCAGGTAAAACATGGCAAATGAACAAGAGAGAGAGAGAGATGCACAGAATCGACAAAGAGGGCTATCAAGTAACCTAAAACTATATAACAAGATTATTTCTAATATATTCTCCCCGTATAAACACATTTAGATTTTACATAGTTTACTATATGTAGACTATACAATGTGTATAAAATATTTCAAAAGACAAAGAGACAAGAATTTGAGATTCAAACCCATCATCATTATTATCCTCTGATGGAAATTTCATAGAATACAGATATTTGAGTTGAAATCATGTATCAATCTTGTCCCCGAATTATTATCCATCCCTCCCTCTCTCCTCAAGTAAATGATGAAAGAGACTTTTGACTTTATGAAGTGGATTCCAATTCCAAAAGAAATTTTTTTTCCCATGCGGAAAATGACTTTCTCCATATTTTAGCCAGTTTTTATTTTTTGAGACAGGGGACAGGAGACACTTGTCGAATTTTTTTAGTGGACTCTCTATCAAGCTTAAAGTCATGTCAAACATAAGTTAAATTACTTGGACATAAAAGGCGTATTATCATTATCATTATTCTCAATCATTTTTTCTAGTCATTCTACTAACAACTTTTGCAAAATAAAAGTTTGGAGATTTTATTTCCAGAATTGGCTTGAGGAATGTAAATTATGTAATGCCGTATTATTTTCTTTTCAAAAAAAAACTCAATTGGTCATATTATTACCATACAGTGTTAGTGTGTTATGTGTAGTACAAATTAATTCTTCTTTTTTTGGGACTTAATTTTCATTGTGATTATCCTCAGACTTCATCTCTCCTCATTGTTGTTAGCTGTTGTTAGTTGTACAGTGTTTGTGTGTAGGTGAATCCTGTTTTCTTGTTGAGGTTCTTGGCCAGTAGATGGTTTTAGCAAAACAAAAGGAAAACTGAAGAGGAGAGAGAGAGAGACAGAAAAAAACGGGCACAGACTTGAAATGTGAGCCCTTTTCCTTTTTGTTTTGGTGACTTGGTTTCGCTCGCCGGATTTTATTGTCGAGTTAATGAGGCGAGAGTTGGATGTCGACAAAAAGAGAGAGGACACAAAAATATTTTTGCAAAAAGGACAATAATGACAAGTACAATATTATGGTTCGCAAAACTTGGAGAGAGAGAGAGAAAAAGATGAATCATTTTTGAAGGGAAAAGGACGTACAGTATAAAAATTTATGAATTGGCCAGAAAAAATATTTTCATTCCATTCTCCCCAAAAACTTTTTTTTAAAATATACAAATAATTCCTCTACAAAGCCAGCTAATAAGCTGGCTTTGTAATTACGAAAATTAGGTGCAAAAAAATATTTGCACCTACAGTCTACAGATTTACCACAAGAATTTTGCATCTGGATGACAATAGTAAGGAAAAAGTGAGGAGGTAGAGAGGAGAAAGAATGACATTTAATTTTTGTTGGAAGTTTTTAGGCAACTCCAAATATTTTTGTAATAATATTTATTATTCTGATACATGGGTAGGCCATTCAGTGATAAATAATGACCCACAGACTCTCACAGCTTGTGATGGAACAGGGCCAATTTCTTGTCTCTTGAAAAAAAAGTTTGGCCACAGAATAATTCATACAAGCATTTAATGTATACTCTATATATTTTCAAATACATAATTATCCTCTAAAGTTAAATAATATATGGTAGACATTTTTTAACTAATCCATCTAATTCATTTTCTCTGTCTTTACTACTGACTACCCAACCCCATTCATAAAGTTGGTGATGTCATATTAAAAGGCCTTGCCCTCTCGTCAATTGACTTGTTTTTGGGCTATTGTCCACTAAATTTATTCTGGAAATTGTCTGGACAAATTTAATAAATTATCTCTGTCTCTCTTTCTCTCTCTTTAGCATCTTGTTTTCTTTGACACCCAAAAATTTAAATCTGGAAGGGCGCATATTTAATCATGAAAATGAAAATTCAGAAAATTGCCATGCTCATTAATTTAAATTTCTAAAGATAGAAGCTGACTAACTTATTTAGTTAGAGGAATCTCAAGAAAATTTGACAATTTCATTACAATTTTTCTATTATAAAAATGAATTGCTAATAACTTTAGCAATCGTTTTATTATACTATCGACGTCCTACGCAAATTGTGCCAAAAAAAGTCTTGTGTCGTTTTATCATTCCATCAAAGTCTCAACTTGAAAAAAGAATTTTTTTATGTACACACAAAATTAATTTTGTTTAAAATGGCCAATAGAATCTCTGTAGGAGGAGGTCGTCGTCTCTCTCTCTCATCTTAAAAAACTCATAGAGCACAATGTGCTCAGGACATAATGTACATTTATGTATTTAAATAATAATGATAGCAAAACAATTAAGGAACATGTGTAAACTCGAAATTGTATATTGTAAATTATAATTAATATTTAAATGAAGAGAAAAAAAACTATTATTATTATTATTATCTTGTCTTCAAACAAGAACAAGAACAGGCAGAGAATTCTAATATCACAAATTTAAAATGCCGGCAAGTACTTCGTTAACATTTTTTTTATTATTATAGTCTTGTTCACTAGATAATAATAATACTAAAAAGAATTTTTTGACCTCTTGACATTGACATTGAAAACTCTTTTTGTAATTTAGTAATTAGTGTGTAGGTTTATTTAGCCAGAAGGATGAAATACAAAAAATGCAATGACAATAAAAATTAATGTTTTATCTGTAGAGTAAACTCGTACATAAAATCCACGTCCTTCAAAATAGGAAAGAGAGGAGGGGGGTCAAATTTTATGTGTATATAAATTGAAAAATTGTTGTCATTTTGGATGGCAAGAAATTTTTTGTATTTATTTTTCTTATTAAAATTCACAGACTCTTGTTATCACATACTGTCATCATTAAAATTAGAACAAGTTTTTTTAGTCCAACTTAACTAGAAGATCTCCTTTGATAGAAATGTTAATTAAAACAACAAGAAGAAAATGTACCCGAATCGGAGACAAAGACTTTTTTAGTACATGATCATGTTTAGTAATATCTGTTACTTGTAAAAGAAAATTGGGATTGCAATTATATGGAAAACAAATAATAATTAGCATATTTTATGTCTCTCAAAACTCGAGACTTCATTAAAATGTCTTGACTTCTAGTTAACATTTTGAGTATCTTATTAAACATAAACTTTACTACTGATTAATTCTTTGGTTTAGTTTGAAGAAAAAGATGTTGAAAATTTATCGATGACTTGTATCCCAAAATTTACATGATTATTTTTAATTGCCTTCAAAAAAAAATGTTTTGCATTAATTTTTTTCTTCTGATTTTCATTTTTCCTACTGTAATTTTAAATTGCTGGAATGAATTTAGTGGCCAGTGGGCATGGAGCAAAAAGAAAAAAATGATTTTTTTTATTTGACATCATAGAACCAGCCACATGCTTTAACAGATAATTCATCTGTATAAATTAAATGAAAAATAAGGAGCATCAACAAAACAATATATAAACAGATAATTAGCTTCAATTAAAGATGGCTAAAACTTGCTGTTAAAGTAGAGCTCGCAAAACTTTAAGTAAATTTCAATATAGAGAAATTTGTATACAAAACAAATTTTTTGCATGTGAGATTTAAACTCGCTTCCCTATTTTTGCATCCCTTTTTCTAAATATTTGAAATGGCTAAAAAATTATTTTAAATATGGCTGAAAATGTATCGTCAAAAATAATTTTAAATTTAAATAGCCCAACCAACAACAAGTACCACCACTACAACAACAACGACAAGACCACCCGTCACCTTCCGGCCAACAACGACCCATCAACCAATTCAAATTCATCCCGTCGACCATGATCGGACTTCTTTGTGTCGTGCTGATGACCAAGTCCGTTGTCCTGATGGTTCCATCATTTGTAGTGACCAAATTTGTGATGGGATCAGTGACTGTTTTGGTCCAGAACCAACATTTGATGAACAAAATTGTTCTAATTTTGGTATTCTTTTTATTACTCTTTAATTAATTCTTTTTTTTGCAATATTTCGCATGTCATTAGATTTAAACTCATGATTAAATTGGACAATCATGGGACTACTAATGTAGAATTAAGTTATTTAAGTTGAATGACTTTAGTTGACAATTGACAGTCATTTTTTGACAATTATTTTTCAACTTGACAAGTTAAAAATTGTCAAATCATTATCAATCAAGCATGGATTGCATGTTAATTATTATTATAGTTTTTTGCATGACACGAGTAATTGTCAGTTTAAAATTTTGACCTTTTTTGCAATTGCTACAAGATAACAAGAGGTCACCGTCCTCTGAACTTTTTTTGCTTAATACAAAGCGCATTGGCATTGAGAGCTTGCTGAGATGTAAATTAGGGTTGGCAAAAATAGAAATAAATCATCATTAATCCTCAATGGGTTTTTTTGACATTTTATTGCAAAAAAAAATTAACAAACTATTTAGCTGACAGTAGTTACTTGGAAAATGGTTAGATTTTGATGTCAAACTTTAGAAAAAAAAAGTTTGATGGTGCGAGGGTGTTGAAAGAGAAATTTTGCAGTGCAGAAAGTGAAATGTTCCATGTGCCATAAATTAAATTGAGAATGAGGTGAGTTGTTGTGTGTAGCTCAGCGCCCTATTAATTTTACTGGGAGCTATTAAAAGCCTTCTCTGTGATTCACAAAATCTCAAAGTGAAAATATTTTTTGGGCAGTTGCCCAGCTTTCAACTTTCAACTCGATTACATTTTTTTTTTTTTTCAAGAAAGAAAGAACCATGACATTGCGGGTTTTGCAATTTTTTCGTCATGATTTTCTTTCAATCCTAAAAACATGTAAAAATGTCGAATGTGAAGTTAAATTTTTTTACTCATAAAAAAATTATTCAATATTTTAGACATGCTTTTTTAATTATTTTAACTCGGAATAGTTAATTTGAAATTGTGGTAAATGGTTTTGTAGTCATTTTCGAAAGCAATTAATTAAATTTAACCAACCAAAAAACGTTAATTGTCAATATCAGTAAAATGAACTACGGACGAAAAATAATAAAATGTACTAATTTTAATGACAAATTAAAAATTAAATGGTGATGTTGACTGTTGACGCCTTTGGTGGAGATAACAAAAATGCATACGGTTCATGAACTCTGTCATTTAATTTTTTGGGGTCATTTGATTTTCATGAACTTAAGATGATTTTTTTGTAGGTTTACTTTATGTCGAATTTTGATTTTTGTTTAAATTAAAACTAAATGTTGATTTAATAAAATCCCAATTAAAATAAATTGGTCAATTTAACATGTCTTATGAAAAAAATTTGTAAAATATTTAAGAAATTAATTGAAATATTTTGTTTGATTTGTTTTCCTCTTGCTGCCAAATGACAGAAGTCTGTCCATCCGGTCAATTCTCATGTGACCTCACAAAGTGTCTACCAAATCATTATAAATGTGACGGTGTCATCTCCTGTAATGACGGCTCAGATGAAATTGATTGCCCAGGTGGACGTAAGTACCCAAATTTAATTTCTATTTTACACATGTCAATTATTATTATCCTAGTTAAAAAAAATATTTCATCATGTCGGATGTCCATCCACAGATTACAATTTAAACATGAATTATCTTATAATCTAATTTATTACATTATCAAAGTAAATTACAGGGTATTATTAATTGCCTCTACATATATTTATATTCTGTATAATTTGATTGTCCGATTTTATTCCTCATGTCGGGACCGGAAGGGATTTAAATTAATATGTAAAAGTTTAGAGATTGGGGCGGGGATATTATTTTAATTTTTACAAACAAAAAAAAACAGCTTTATATTATCATTATAGTTAACTATAACTGTACAAATTATAAATAATACAGATACTGCTTTATTATTTATTCGGTATTTGGTTTTTTACACAATCTATTTTTCTTGACTGACATTCGTGTAGAAAAGGGGCGGATTTTGAACACAGACAATTAAATTTGCATTTTCCCCCACCCAATTTTGCCAATCTTAACAATCTTGTCTTTATTTTATGCAAGTGTTAATTTTTTTTATAAACATTTTACTCCGATTTTCCATCCCCAATTTACATTTCCCCTCAAGACATAATCCCTTGAACACTTTTTTGCCCTAAAAAAATTTCATAGTAATTCTAGCTCTGTAATTGTACAGGTACATTAATTTAGTTTACCTCAACTGAAATTAGATTACCATGAAAAAAAAAACTTGACAGTACAAGTTTAATACTCCCAAAACAAAAGGCTATTCATTTGACTAACCCATTGTGTGTGTGAGTTATTCTATTTTTTTGTATGAATATTATTCTCTTGTAATCATAGTGTACATAAACAAAGGTGCTTACATATAAATATGTATAATATATATATACAGAAATTTAAGCATGCTTTTACTATTACAGTCTACACATTTTGTCTATCAAAACACGGTACTCAAAAATTATCAATTTAATTTACATTGAGAATTCAGGAGCTTTTGAGAAAAAAAAGTGAGGTTGAGTGTAACATTTTTAAATTGTGAGAGACTTGAGGGGTGTCGGTGGGCTTGCTTTTGATTTGATTTTTTTTTTCTTATAAATTCATAATCCCTACGTGTATTACATTCAACCCAATAAATCAAAGGATCAAGAATCAAGACACGACACAAACACGCTCCCATCCACAAAATCACATATAATTGTGACTGAGAGTGTGTAGTCTAGTAGTAGTCTTTGGGAAAAAATTATATTATGGGGATTTTTAAAGAGAAAAGTTTGAACAACTTTCTGAATTGTGACCCCAGGTCATCCAGGGGCGCAATAAAACAAAATTGGTCTTCTTCTTTATATAAACTATTTCTATGTTCATGAATGAAAATTTATTTTACATGAGTATGAGCAAGGTAAATCATAGCTCAAAGCAAATTCTCTCTCTCTCTCTCTTTATTAACAACTTTTCCAAAAAAAAAACTAGTGGCAAGCTTCCACTTGTTTTTTTTTGTAAATTCTTCTGGTTTTGGTGGCGTAAAAAAATGATCATAATTTAAAATCATGCCAAATATTGACGACGCCGTCGTTCGTCAAACTACAAAAAATATCCATCATATTTTTTTATCTTTCTTTTGTGAGGTGAGAATAATTGAGATGAGATGGTTTAAGGGTTTTTCATGAAAATTAATTACATTTTACACTTTTACGATTAAAAACCCGCGGTTCCAAATAAATTATCAAAAAAACTTTTCTCTTCCTTGTAGACTTGTAGTACAGAACAGAACTCCAGCGGTTTAGTTTTTTTTGTATAAAATTTAACCTTAATTTTCACATAATAAATGAAGATGTATGAAGAAGGCCCATTGGCAACAGAAGCAAGAGAAAAAAAAGTCTTTTTTATTCTTACATTCTTCACCATGATCATAATCATAGTTAAAAAAAATTTAAAAGAATAATAATACAGACACAATATGACTATAATGACTACGTGTCCTGTACAAACTTTAAATGGCGAATGAATTCAGACCTCAGACATCTTCCTTCCTTTCTCATTCCGAATTCTGTCACATAAATCCCAATATGACGTGCTCTGACCAGCGTTTCAATGCATTAGATCACCATGAGGTCGCCTCATCCTCAGCCTTTCAAAAAAAACCAGGGGTAGGGTTATCCTCATCTTTTTTATCTTGATAATAGTTTTCTTCTCTCTCTATCGCACAAAACCATTGAATAAATTCTTAATCTCAAGACTCAGAGGAGGAGATGTAGCAAAGCTAACGTGCCACAAATGGGGTGTTAATGTTTGCGCATCATTATACCTGTGTGCCTTATAAAAAAACATGTAACATTTTTTTTTTTAAAAAAAAAAAGATTTTAACCGTCTTTCCTATCGGACTTTTTTTTCACTATGTACAGATACGATGAGTTAGTCTCCAGTCTCCATTTTAAGATTCTCAGGTTGAAAATGAGAGAGAGACTTTTTTTATAACTATTTACAGATACCTGATGGGTGATTCATTTCGTGCTTGCTTCACTCAGATTATAATCTAGATAAGCTTTACATTCCATTATTGTACTTTCCATTAGAAGAGTTTTACAAGAGCTCAAAATAAATAAGAGGTTGAAACCTTTTCATTTTACAATATAAACTTTTTTTTGATTGTATTGAATTTTTTCAAAGACTAAAAAAAATAGGACGACGTGCTCATCATTGCCGTAGTATGGCTTAGAAAATATTTCAATAGGGAATGTAAATTTTTTAAATAAAATTAAATGTATGAACATATACAATATATTCAAATCAAAAAAAGAGTGCATCTCGATCTTGTCCTTTTTCATCATTGGTGGTTAAGTGCAATTCAAATAGTAGCAATTTTTCTGACTGGGCCAACAGTTAACAAATTGGATTTTAATATTTGTATTAAGTTGTGAATTTTGATGGATATTAATTTTCTTTCTACAAGCATGTTATTTAATGCACATGTAGGATGTGTCATGGGTGGGTCAAAAAATTGCAATTTGCATACAAGAATGTTCCTTTTGTATAAAAGAGAATCATTATTCTTCATATAGAAAATATTGAGAAGAGACAGTTGAGTCTGAATAGACTTTTAATGTTTGTATCTGTTCACGGTTGAGAAATGTTCAAACACAAAAGAGGGGGGATGACAGATAAACTGGTATTAGTTATGGTAATAATTGTTGATTGCTTTTGTTGTTGTTAATTGGTAAGTTGGATGATGAGAATGATGATGAAATTGGAGCTACAACATTGAACAATGTTTCAAAATTAATGGTTCCAATTGGATAATTGGGGTAGTACACCACTCTACATACGTGTGTGTGTGTAACCATGTTCATACAATAGTGACGGGTGGGCTTATGAGGGCGGCAGAGAACCCTTGAAAATGAACCAGAGAGAGAGAGAGAGAGAAAAAGGAGCCCACCATCGTTGATAGATGTAAACTTTTGATATGAACACAGAGTGTGAACAAGTATTATGTAAATGAACATGATCAACTGTAGCGGTTGGGGGTTGTGACAAGAGACGAGAGAGAGAGAAGATTTTTTTCATCTTTATGAAAGGAGTCTATTGTACAATGTATGTTATGTTACACTGGGGGAAAGTACATTGTGTCCTCCTTGCTGTCGACAAGTCTTCTCTATCTCATTGCTGTTAATTAGTACTCGTACTCCATGAGCTGTTTACTACTCAGCGTTGACTCTTGTTGTGTCGTTTCCTCCTTCATCGACTAAACACGACCAAGGACGGAAAGAGAGGAGCGCCAGCCAAAGATTTTTTTTTCTTTTAATTCTTCTTCATTTGATCATCATCTTTATCTTTCATGTAAAAGGAAGAAACTTATGACGGTAAAATTGAGCAGAGGCTTGTCCCTATACAAAAGAATTCAGAAAAAAAAGTAGAAGATGAAGTTCATATAAGAGACTGTAGAAAAGCCTATAGAAAATTTCTATGTACTAAATACTTAGGAAAGTACAGATCTATGTGGAAGAGGCAACTGTCCATCGAACAAAAGATTTAATGTCAAAATTTATGGCAAATTTAATCCGAGCCACATTGCATTGTTAAGCAGGACTGCATTGTGCCGGTCGGGTTGGTCTCCTCACTTTTAGACTTTTGGCTCTACTTTGACTCCTCCATATCCTCATATAGTGTGTTCATCGTAAAATGTGATGAAAGAAAAAGAAAGAGTAGAAAAAAATATCATCATTTAAAGATGGGGCCGACGACTTGGTTTGATGTCTGATGGCGTCTGATTCTGATTCTGAAATGGCAACAAGACAAGAAAAAAAGTCTTAGGTTTTTCTGGAGATTTTTGTCTACATTTTTTTCTGGAAAATGACGAGAAATGTGGAGGAGGATGAGAATGTACAAAAAAAAAGTTATTACTTTTGCTACTTCTCTTCCTCTTCCTATAAAATAACTTATAACATGTAAAAGACACACTTGTAGTACCCAATAAATTTCCCAAAAGTAAAACTTTTTTTAAAAAAAAAACTCTACAAAACCATTTAAAATGTATAAAAATAATATACAATAGACTATCTATAATCTACATACTTACAACAAGACGAAATATGTATCGAACTCTTTTCATTTTGAAAAGAGTGAATTGGAGAAGGCGGTGATGCATAAATGTATGTGATATGTGATGTAATATTTATTATTACACACACACTCTCTCTACATTATACAATACACAAACTGAGAGAGAGAGAGAGAGGGTAATGGGCAAGTTGGGATAGGAATAGATGTATAATAGCAATAGCGATGATGATATTATGAAGATCCATGTTTTAACATTACCTCATCATCATCCTCTCTCTCTCTTTTGTTCTTTTGCTGGCGAAAAGGGAGGGCTGGTTCTTGTCGACCCATTGTGGGCAAGGGGATTTTTTTTAGCCAGTACAGATACATTGGCATGAGTACAGGAGTGATTCCTTCACTTATACTTTTTTAGTGTATTATATTATACATCATTATGTTATACTTAAACAACATCCGACCCGCTACTCCTTCTTTTACTCTCTCTCTCTCTCTTCTTCACTTCAGTTTGGTAGTTGACTTGTTCCTTTTCATAGCAAAAGAAAGGAGCGGACTCGTCTTCGGATCATTTTCATTCACTTGTACAGATACTTGTCCCATGTAGTTAGCCCCGTGTATCTGTACAGAGAGAGAGTGAGTGAGTGGGGGATAAGGACATTACTGTAGTTTTTTTTTATATTCATTCTTGAAATAGAGAGAGAAGGAGGAAGATCTTTTTTTCAATCCTTATTTAATCGTCATCCATACCGTACACTCTGTACTCTGTACATTGAGAAAAGTGCTGGAGAGACTTAACAGTTTTCTTGTGTATCTGTGTGTGTGTGTAATGTGACTGGAGACTTTAATTTATTGAAGTATTATTACTCCCTTTGTGATTGACAAGGGAGCCAAAAAAAGTCTTTTGTTGGTGAATCGAGATTCATGTTTATAAAAAAAATAAAAAAATAAAAAGTCTCGAGATTTTGATAGCCCCGATTGGCTACTCTTGATTTTTTATGTATGATCCATGAGTAGTAGTCAAGTTGAGTTAGGAAGATTGAAGAAAGAAAAAAAAGAAGACAAAGTTAACGAATTAGGAGGTGTTGTTGGAGGATTGGGAGCAGAACAGTATCTATATCACATTAAAAGCCGCCAGTGTGCCAGTGATGAAGATGGAGAGCTAAAAGTATACAAGGAGAAAATAGAAGATCAGAACTCTCTCTCTCTCAACTGTTTAGTAGGGGTAGAGATACAGTATAATAGCTCGTCGTGTATTTTGAAGAGTCAACTATTATTAAGTAGTAGTAGTAGTTCTTGACGGGCTTTTGCCGTGTCCACACATACTTCACATACTCTTCTACTTTACTACTACTTACAACTATTACAAGGGGAGGGGGGTAGAAAGGCAAAGTCAAAACGAAGCCATAGATCAAAAGTATCGTCATTTATCATCATTTATTTACCCGTCTCTCTCTCTTCATCATCAGTATCATCATCATCGTCCTCCTCAGGAGGAGAAAAGGAAGAGGAGTACTCTGTAGTAGCTTTTAAAGCTTTGACAATCTATATTTTATTGTATAAAAGGGATAAAATATCACCTCTCATTCAACAAGGAATTTTGTATTGTATATTGTGCACCACAATCTAGAGAAAATACAGAACACATATCTTTACCCCCTCCTTCAATTCTAACAATTAAAATATAGAGCTTGTCTACTCTTCAGTGCCAATCTTTTTTTTTTATTTTTGCCAGTTCTTCAAAAGGAACCAAAAAAAATCTTATCAAATACTACTTATATAAATAAAGTTGGAGAGATACGTCGTGATAATTCGTGGTGAAGAGAGATCAAGTAGAAGATCTTGTTCTTGTCTTCATTGGTGGGCATTTGTTTTTTGTAGTTGATAGCCCGTATCATTTTTATATATCTCTTTTTTCTTCCTTTTTTGTGATGGACGTCTCCATATAATTTTTGTTTCGTATATTTGAGCAAAAAAGAATCCGCACTCTGCACTGTGTAAAGTTTTTTTTTTGATAAACTTTTTATTAAATAATAATAATATATAACCACAACACACTCTACTCTCTCAGACACTTTTCTAATGTTTTTATACATGTATATGGACAAACTATAGTTGGGAAAAGTTTTTCAACTTATAGTTAATCAAAAAGTGAAAGAAAACTGATTAAAAGTTGAAGGAGTTGAGGGAAAAATAATGACGCCGTCAGCCGATGGTCCGTTCACTCAATGGGCCTCGGCAAAAAATTTAATTGTGCTTTTCATTGTGATTTTATTGAGTTTGGATATTACTCAAATTGAAGCTCGTCAAAGGAATCAAAGATTTCGAAGAGGTATGTTAAAATTTTCATTTATTTTTTTCATTTTTATATTCTTGTTGTTGTTGAGAAAATACCGTCAATTTATTTTTTTCAAAAAAAGTAATTTTATCCGGGTATTTACGATTAGAATCTACTCAGTAGATTAGAACGGAGAAAAAAAAAGATTTACGGTTCATTTGTCATTTATCTTTTTTAAATGACTTTGGACAATGTGAAGATTTTAATTTGACTTGACACAATGTGGCAGCAACAAGTTGTCATTCTTTTTTTATTATCCTCAACGTGTTTTGACAGTGGCCAAAGGGCCTTGGGTGACAAGCATTTTATGTTGATGTTGATGTCGTAAAAATCCTTCTTAAAATGAAAATTATTTTCAATTAAGTCTCTGTCTCGGGTTTAACTAAAATATACTAATTGAATTTTGAAAGTAATGATAATTTATTAAGAGTATATTACTCGAGTAATATGAATCTTTGAAGAACAACAACAACAAAACAAAAATTAGACAAAAGTCTACGAACACGTGGATAATAATAAGGATTATTATTATTATTTGTTATCACATGTTTTATTTTTCTCTCTTCTTGAATCAAAATGTTAAACTACTTTTAACAAGTTAGTAAAATTCTTCGAGAGAGAGACGATAATATAAAAATGATGATTCATGCTACAAGTGAATATGATTATTATTTTATTGATAGTCTAGTGTTTTGTTCGTTTCAAGTTTGATGGTCTTCATTTATTTATTGTAATCTTGTCTCCCCTTCCTCTCATGATCATCATCCTTCGTATATTATAGTCTTCAAAGAAAATATACACACTGTGTATAATATTTGTTGTTGTTGTTAAAATTTTCAAGAGAGAGAATGTGAGATCAAAAAGGATTTTTAGGTGAGGTTTGAGATCTTGTTACTGCATCGTTTTTGTATACTGAGCACCCATAAACATGGAGAATCAGACACTGTCATCATATAATTATCATATATTCAACTCATAATATGAATTATGAATCGTATAAGTAAGAGTCCATGCTGTGCTACCCTTCAACACACACTCTGACTGTCCATTCTATTGAATATGATATAATACCCATAGTCTATATTACAGTATACAGTGTGTTCATGGAATCCTCGAGGAATTCTTTGGTGAATTTATCAGAGAATGTCATCATCATTTGAAAATTGAGTGTCACACCGTTTGTGTGGTGTATGTCGTTTATAATTCCAAATGATAATCACTTTTATATAATATTACATTACAAATCCCCTCTCAGCGGTCGTATAATGTTCAACTTACTACTACTCGTACAAGTATCTCTCATTCTAGTTGACAAACTACTAAGATAATGGCAATAATAATAATGATTGTGAGAGAGGCTTATCACACTCATACTGCCTTCCATTGGCCATTCTATAGCACAAAGATGACTCATAAATTATACTACAATTGTTTGTTTTTGATGCATTTTGCATCGAAACAGTAAAAGACTGTTTTTGTAGGAATTTTGTCAACTGTCTCTTTTTTATCCCAAAAATTCCAAAATACAAGCCTCTCCTCCTTTACAATGTAAAAGTCTACATGTATTTGTACATTACACAGTTTTAAATTCATTTTTTTTGATAATAATGAATAATATTACAAAAAGAAAAGAGTTTTCTCCATTGTACGAGTCACTTTAATGTAAATTTTATGACGAGACTCATGTCGAGAGAGGAAATGAATTGAAAATCAAGATTATTGCTACAAAATGTTAATTGAAAATTCCTTCTTCCTTTCATTTAAATTTTTTTTGGACTCTACTCATCTTCCATCTCCACATTATGTGGTTTAAAATAAATTTTGTCTTTTTGTTCCTCTTCCGATCTCTCCCCATTTGAAAAAAGAGACTTGTTCATATTCTTAGTTGTTTTAAATTTAATATCTTTTCAACATGATAAACTTGTGTATCTTTACATATAGTCAAAGTCAATGATGTGATGAGGGAATATATATAAAAAATTAAATATGGAAGAAACAGAAATATCTCTAGTTTTTACACACATTGTATACTCCTCCATGTATACTTTATGGGTTAGTACAGTAAACTAATTGCCCATCTCACTCAAAAAACAAGACGAAAGAGAGTTAGTAAGTAATATACATTATAACAAATAGACTGACAAAAAGGGGAGAGAGAGAGAGGAAATGGTTAAGAAGAAGACGAGAAAGAGCTGGAGCGGTTCTTAATCTATATTCACTGACAATTTACCCTCGTAAACGTAAACGAAAATAATTATACGACAATTATAAAAAGAAGTAGTCAAGAATAACTGTTCCAGTATTTCTCTACATATCCATCCATGTACTTTTGTACTAAGTACCAATACAAGTTTAGAGTGGAGAGGAGCGGAGGTAGTGATGAAAAAAATGGACAAATTTGAAGATCGTCGTCATCGTGTTTCTCCATACAAGCCGTACATTAGCAAGAGAGCTTTTATGCTTTCATACTCAATCTCTCCTCCTCACGCCTGAAGCAGGCAGACGTCTTTTGTATATGTATACGCGATACAAATACAAGCAAGAATCTTCCTTCACACTTCCTGTTCCAAAAGTTTTGAAACAGTTTAAAGACTTTTTAAGATGGGCTAAAAATGAGAGAGAGAGGAAGATGCGTAGGAAGATGAACTACACAACATACAATCTTGTTCAGGTTTCTCGCCAAAAGATATATTATACAGTATGTGTGTGTGTACAATATTATAGTCACATTTCAGGGGGGGGGGGATTCAATGTTGTCTTAGCCATTGCCATGTAATACCCACTGTGAATTGACTTTAAACCTTTCTTGGTTTTTTTTGTCTCTCTCTCTCTCTCTGCTTCATGTACAGACACTTGAGAGTGTGTGATGAAAGTTTCTTTCTAATATAGATTTCTTTGGTAGTAGACTATGACTGGAAATAATGATAATATATGTAGTGTCTGTCATTCGTTTTTCGTATTGATGTATGCGTGTGTGTGTTTTTGGATCTGGGGATTGTGACTCGTGGTCCTTCTCTCTCCTGGTATAGGTGCTACTCCTCGTTTTGGTTGAGTTGACGCCTCATGATGACAAGAGAGAGAGACTTGTCAAGCATCAGAGGAATATAAAGGGTATGTTGTGATAGGGATGGAGAGGAGAGTAATATTAGAGTAACGACAACGATTGAGTCATAATATAACTATCCTCAAGTTGCTTCATCCTCCTTCTTTTTTCCTTCTTCGTCATCATTTGAAAAGATCAAGAGAAAGAGAAAGAAAGGGAGAATAAAAAATGAGACTGAATTCAAGAGATTTTTATGTGTGTGCGTGTGTCTGTGTGTTTTTGCGCGTTTGCCCTAGATAAACTGAGCAAGTGATTGAAGTGTACTTGGTGGGTTGGGAAGCCAAAACCAATATTTTTACTTTCATGAGTTTCTCTCTCTCTCCCTCTCAGACTTACTGTCAAATCTTATAGTCTTACAGGAGAGGGGGAGCATGCTGAGTCGACGATGATTTCTTTTTTTTTTAAATGAGGTGAATTAATGGAAATATGGGTTCAATCACACACATACTCACTTCCTACATCTCACAAATCTTGTAACATTTTTTACATTGTTTTGTTTTGTTTTTTTTTGTACAAGATGAGATCCAATTCTTTTTTTGTATCGTTTTCAGTTTCACACATAATACACATGAAACTACAGATTTTGTTTTTTCTTTGACTTTGACTGCAGTTGGATTGAAATTGGGATTATTATTTTTATTCGTTTTTAATTTTTGAAGGGCAAGGGTCCATGTTAATAAAAAGTAATGTCACCGCCTTTATCTGTAGTATTTGTACTATGACATAAGATGATATTGAATTTAGTCATGAAGATTTAAAGGACTTGACCAATAGGCCAATTGTTGATTGGATGGGTGAGATGTTGGATACGAGGATTCTATTGAATGTGGTTTACAGGGATACAAAATCACTGCAAGGGTGAAGATAACATCAATGAAGAATTTCAATATAAATGTATGAGTGGTATGTGTATTGACTTCAAGGGAAGATGTGACGGGGTCGCACAGTGTACCGATAATTCAGACGAGTTTGCTTGTCGTAAGTGACAATATTTAACATGCATCCCCGTCCTGCATGTAAACTTCTTTATATAAATATTTTGACCATTTATTTCATTTCATGTAGAACCATTTTTTTCCTGTATAAAATATTTAGAATAGTAGTCAGCTGTCCATTTTCTTTTTTTGAAAATGACTCTAGTCAAAAGAGTTGATTTGATGATTTAGTTTGCATGATTAAAGATCCTAAAGACATGTGGCATCAAGTCACACAATTGGACCTGACACTATATTTATACAGAGTTATGTTTGTACTGATAGACGAAAGGAATAATGATTAACTAGACTACACAAGTGGAGAAGGTATGTAAATGATCTGTGTCTTTTTTTGTCTGCCTCGTTATCTCTTCTTACATGCTCTCACCGTGTCCAATCCACACACACAAAAAAACATATCTACACAGGATGCCTATCATTCGAGTGGCAATGTGATTCTGGAGATTGTATACCTCGCGATATGTTGTGTGATGGAACTGTGGATTGTTTAACAGATAATTCAGATGAGAAATACTGCAGTTGTGAGTCCTCATTCACTTTCCTTTTTTTTACTCTACACATTTTATATCATGTAAACTCGTACTCGTAGGTAGTCTGCAGGCCGGGTATTGTGTCTTGCCTATGGATGGCTTTTGTCGTTGTAATGTTTAGATTTAGCAACTTTTCATACATTTTTGTATCCTCCTCCACACTGGAAGCACTGTAGCCTCTCCACTGATTTACGTGCACACTCGGTACAGTCATCAAATTGACAAGTAAGGCTGTAAATAATTCTAAATGATGTCTCAAGGGGTACAAACAGTGCCTAGTTAACTTTTATTGTTCTTTCCCTTTGAGTTTTTGAGAATGGTTGTAAATTCCGTACAATATTATTTTGTCGCTCGCATGTAGAGCTGGAGCTGGATAGTCATGAAAAATTATATTAATTTTAATTACTCGTCTATGTATATTTTAGACAAGTCATTTTTTTGCAAATTTTTTTTTCAAGCTACTATTATTTTCAGCTTTCATATAATATTCAACTTAAATTTGGTGATTTTTGTTGACTATTTATGGTATTTGGTGAGTATAATATTAGAGACAGATACTGTAAAAGAGATGATGCCATTTTTGAAAAAAGGGAAATGGTTGGTTGGATCCTACGGAATGGTTTGTAGAGAGAAAAAAATATATAATAATGACGAGAGTGCGATGAGTAATGACACGGTTGTGTATTATGTTTGTGTATTATATATGGGGTCCTCTTATAATTTTTGATTTACGACTAAATGTCAACTTGGTTGAAAATTAATTTACATGAAGTGATGTGATGTAGTTGCGATACTTTTTTGGATGGATAGTTTACATGATACAACTGAGGTGCTAGGTGTAGTGATGGACTCGAATACACATTTATTATATTTTCTCCATGTTATCTTACTCCTTCATCTGATAAAATTTTTCTAGCCTTTGGAAAAACTGCATCAACATTACATATTTCCATACAAGTCATCCATTTTTTTTATTCATCCATACAAGTAGCCTTGCTCAAGTGCAAGTGAAGATGCAGTCAACGTAATAGTTCTTGCATTATATTTTTTTTGAATTCTCCTTTATTCTTTTTTTTATCTTTTTGATAGAACCAAAATAAAAATGAATAGCTCAAGTTATTTTTTATTTCTCTCTCTCTCTCTCTTCGTGTAACATTTTTTTGACAAACCTTTTCCAAATTGTGTATTTTAAGAAGGGAGAGTATAAAAAAAGTGATTATTCCATAACTATCGTACCATATAATTTTCACAGAGAGAAAATGTAATTCAAATTGAGAAAAAATTAATGAAAAAAAAAGAATGGGAGGAGAAGTCGGTCTGCTTCATATGGTCAGTGTGTATGACTTTATATAATGATGTCCACAGAAGCCGTTGGCTTTGAATTTATCAGTTTTTGGTATCATACGTATGATATAACATCCACCTCTATCTCGTTTCTTAATTTAAATTCTATGGAGAGAGGAGGCCAACTTGTGCATATTCTTTTTTTGTATGTACCTATAATTTTTTAATATGCTCTTCATAGTCTCAGTCAGTCAAATCGATCAGAGTGAAGTGGTGAACATGAATGCCATCGACGAGAATAAATTCTTTGTTGCCCATCAACATAATTAACTCATATAAAATATGATTTATTTTTATTGAAATTTTGACACATTTTTTTAGTACTTTATCATCAACTTTATTTTATATTTATAAGCATACATAATTATTAAAAGAAAAGACCGGCTCTTTTTTTAATACACAAGTAATTGAAGTAATGTAAGGAATTTAATGTTGAAAACTTTTTTTTTGTTACGCTTAAATTGTTTACTATAAATTTTGTTCATTTTTAATGAACTCTGTCAACTAAATGGTTTTTTTTCATCTACTTGTTTTGTAATAAACAATACAATTTATTTTCTAGGAAGAAATTTTTATTTTGTAGTGTGGAGTGGACATTTAAAATTATTTTTGATTATTATTTTTTTATTATTACATTTATTATTGTTTATAAATTATCATTTAATTCCATTCACAGACCATTCTTGCAATAATGAAGAATTTCGATGTAAGGACGGTATTTGTATTCCATTAAAATATCGTTGTGATGGTAGAGATGACTGCTTTGATAAGTCGGACGAGATTAATTGCCGTAAGTTATACAACTCGAAAACCAAATTAAAAAACCCGACTCTAAATGTTCATCAACTGTGTCTTCTACTGTATTGTCCGTATATCAGTATTCTCTCTCTTTTTGGTGGATCTTTAAATATGGTCGTCTAACTTTTTTGTGTTGTAATATGCTGGATTAATTTTTTGTACAGTTAACTCCATGCATTAAATTGTCTCTTCATGTAATTATTACAATGGCCGACTAAATATAGTATCTCTCTTGAAAATATTTTTGGAACGGGTGGTACTTGTCATTTTCTCTCTTTGATGTTCCATTTTTTACTGTACTTTGAATGTCATATTGTTTCGTTGGCTGTTTTTCTATTTGTTGAAAAATTTTGTACATTTTCTATTGTCGTTATCGTTGATATTGGATTCATGAAGTAAAATTCATGATTTTGAAGGTTTGTAGGTTGTTGTTTTATTTACGTTGAACTCGTCTCGGGTGTCGGGGATTCGTCATCATTTTATTTATTCTCTTTGTGTGTTGTTATTTTATCTCAAGGGATTTTATATTATAAAATTTTGGTATTCGTCTCTCGTCCATGGTTAATTATTCTGGTCAATGGGTACACTATGTGGTATACATATGTTGTTATAGTTCATATTTTTATGCATTATTGTGTCGTCTTGTCTTGTCTGCTATTTTTGTGTCTTGTCAATGTTTGTGAGTGTCCAAATTAGTGCTGTAAAATATGGGACAAATGCTAAATGCTAATTATTTGAATGTGCCAAGTAATTTGTAGCTTGTCCATTTTTTGTGTGTTTATGTGTGACATATATGTGTTGTCTCTAAAAATCTTCATGTTTCATTTTTTTTGTAAACAAATCTCCCTTTATTTTTTTACAATATTTTTTAAATAATATGAATGTGCATTTAATGATTGATTGAAGGAATGTGTAATTGAGAGAGTACTTTTTGAATTGTTATGATTTTTGCCAAATTGCCAACCACCAAAAAAAAAATTCGCTCTATCTCTCTCTTGCCTCCTCCTTGGCTGTGTGTGATTGACCTACTGAACAAAAATAATATACAAAATTGGCTGGCCAAATTTTTAAAAAAATCCTTCTTGGTGTATAAACAGCATGCAACAATAGCACGCAGTTTCAATGTAACAACGGCTTCTGTATTCCATCATCTCAAAAATGCAATGGAGTACGAAACTGTCAAGATGGAAGTGATGAGTTCCGGGAAATTTGTTGTAAGTTTTGCTTTTTTTTCTCCTTTCTCCTTCCCCTTTATGATTGTACCGTGTAATCCTTGATTTAATTTTTAAAAGAATTTTTTAGAAAATAAGTCAAAGTTCAAATATTTAAATAACGTAGCTTAAATTTTTTTCACTTAATAGAATCACAAATTTTTTAAATTTTCATTTGTTGGGTGAACGTTCCTAACAAGGATACAATTAATTGACGCATAATTCTCACGACGTTCATTATTATATTTAATACTTTTACCATATTCTAATGTATACAGTTTCATGAGGGCGAAATTTATGCATTTTAATGTTGATTCAACTTGTAGAAATTCTTTGTCATGTTTTTTTTCTCCTTGCCTTGTGTTGTTATGTCTATATATGTGTGTAATCTTTATATGTTCAATCTCCTCATCTTCTGTGTGTTCGTCACTCACTCATTACGATTAAATTATAGAGCACAGAACAGGACACTCCTGTCTTATATATCCAGACAGAGAGAGAGGGAGAAAACATGCATGATGATGGTTGATCGTATGTAGTTGTCTTTTTTCGTGCGTAATCGTCTAACCGCAATGTTTATGTTTTTTAATAATATTATTATGATGATGACCAATCACTAATCAACGAGTCATCCTCCTTAATATCCATTTAAAAAAAATTATCCTTCTTTTTTATCGTGTGTGTGCTTTTGTGTCTGTGTTGTGTGTATAGTGATATATGTTGTACCGTGTTTATTTACCTTTTTTACCCATGTGCGTGTACAGTGCGTAAATACCTTTTTAAAAAATCCATGAGCCCCAATTCGTGTTCATTGTCTCTTTTTTGTCGTGTGTAATCTATTATCCCTTCATAAAAAAAATCTCTTCCTCACCTCCTCATTGTCTTGCCCCATCTTGTATTGTTGTATTTGTTATTGGAGGAGCATTAGTATCCTCCACTTTGTTTACATGTCTCAAGTGATCCAAGCTTTTTGGTGGTGGTTGAAAAAAATTCTTTTTTGTTCGTAACTTGCATTTAATCGAGGATGAATAATTCAGGATGGTTGTTTTGGTGGTGGCGTCAGCGGTGTCGGTAGCCTTTAGTGCACACAGTGAACGATTATGAAAATGAATATATTATACATTATCAATATTATACGGAATAAGTTAAACTTCTTCTTATTTTTCAATGTGCATCCATCACATATGAAATGTGAGCTTGGCGTGCTAGTTACATATTAGATGGACATTTATTTCATTTTTTTGGCTATACAATATTATTACTTTAGTTTGTAGTTTACCTACACGTTTAGTCGTTAGTCTCGTATTGTTGGGTACGTATATCAATGATCAGAGCTCAAAAAGAGTCAGAAGCTCAAGATGAGAGAGACAAGGTAAGTGGAAAGTGTGTAATTTAAATGTGCGTAAAAATGCAAATGCATCCCTATGCTATGCTAGTGGTGGGAGTTAAGTACACAAACATCTGTCATGTCGCATGCAATGCAAACGCACATTGTTGAGTCGCGGGCAGATACCATAGGAAGATGAGTCGTCGGTGGATCAAATACTCAAAAAAAAAGTTTCTCATGTCAAAAGCACTTTGCATAAATGTTTATTTGTTTTTTAATGTGGTTAGATTAGATAAATGTCGAGAACACACAGAGAGTGCCCAACAATTATAAAATATACACACGTTGTGTACTTATACAGATATTAGTTAAACCAGTGAAATTTAATACTTTCATAATTGTTCAAACTTAATTTTTATAAGTTTACATTGTAGTCTATATGCTAATTAAGTATTAGTCTAAATTGATGTTGTATACTTTTAGTATTTAAATTTTATATCACAATTTATATTGCACGTGGTTTTATACTATGTGTCAATGTGTACAATTTGAAGAATGTTATGTGATAATTAAAATGTTTTTAAAATAATTTCATAGATAATTGAGAAATATATTTAAACTAAGTTTTTAATTCAAATTTTATTCTTTTGACTTTTTTTTCACATCTATACAGCCAAACCAACTTGTTCTCCTTCAGAGTTTCAATGTAATGACGGTACTTGCATCCCTGAGAGTCAACGATGCAATTTTAGAGCCGAATGTCCGGACAGGTCTGATGAGCATGGTTGTCGTAAGTTTAATTTTTTTTCGGTATAATTATAACATTAAAGTAATTGAGTTTATTTAAAACTACAAGGATTTATTTTAGACATTCCAATTTCTCTTGTACTAATTTACCATAGACTAGTGGTATTCTTGTATTATATAATATGAAGTTATCAAGTGGCCTAAACTAAATGAGAAAAAGAATGAGGGAGAGAGAAATGGAGAGGAGTGAAAAAAAACATTAGCCCCTTGACCGTTTCACACTCACGTTTTTCGCGTTAGTGCTACTGCCTATTTAAGATTGAATTATGAAGACCTGTTTCTCCTCCTTCCTACTCCCTCAATCTCTGTATGAAAACTGTGTGTGTGTCTAGTGTAGTCCTTTCCAAGTCTCGGTATTTGTACTGTATGTTACATTATAAAGAAGAATCATAATTTCATACTTTTCCTAAGCGTCCTTTGACCTATACATCTATACGTTTTCATATAATGGAGATCATAATCGTAAAAAATAACCAAGTTGTCTACCTGTTGCCTCGACATTGAGCTATGACAGTCAGTCAGTGCAGAGTGCAGTGTATAGAGAAAGCTTGCCGGAGGCTTGAGATGGAAAAGCAATGTCGATGGATATGTGCAGTCTCTTCATAAATTTGATACTTTGCAAGTAATGTACTCTATATCTTGTATCAACTTGTGTACAGTCCTCTCCGGTAATGTAGCGTCCCCAAGTACCCAGTATATAATTTTACGGTTTATATTTTAAAAAATATTTAAGGTTCATTGTAGTACAAGTTGAAATCTTTGACACTGAATTCTGTTGTTACAGAATAGCTCATAAAATGTGAAAAAATGTATAGAAAAATTTACAGTATTAATATCACAATGAAGAGACCATATAATTTTGGTAGGACTGTACACAGTTTACGCACCACAATTTACATACGATTATGCACAGTTAGTTGATAGTTACAAGAAGGAGAAGATAAGTCGGAGTGCAAAGTGCAGGCGTAGTGAAAATACAACAAAGTGTATTAAATTGTATGTTTGGCCACAGCTGGGTTCCCTACGAGTACAAGTTGTGATGCAAGTGGAAGCATCTGTCTCCAATCCTCATTGGAATGTATGGAGTTGAGGGGCTAGGTTTTCGGCAAGTATAATACACATGCTGTTCATGACAGAAACTTTTCTCTTTCCAACTCCTACCTCTTTAACTATATATGAATATGTAATATCATCTTTTTGCCTCGTCACGGTTAGTCTGTTAAAGCTCTCAGATTTCTCGTTGTACAGACACACTCCTTCTCCTCTTTTCTCTCTCTCTAGGTAAAATTGTAAAGGTATGAAAAAAAGGACTATATGGGCTCTTGTCTTATTCTCAATAGTGTAAAGTTGCGAAAGAAAAAAGGAATGAGGATTAATAAGTGTTTAGGAGGACATACAGATAGTCTGTTCCATGTGTAAAGTACAAGCATGATGATGAATTGGATTCAGATAGGGCGGTTCATAACGATGTCACTCACTTGAATTCATAATGTACCTCTCATTATCATTTCAGCACCAAGTTGCCGACCAGACCAGTACCAGTGTGCCCAAGGAGGACAATGTCTTAATATTGCACAACGATGCGATCGGGTGTGTACTATTTAACTACACTGAATATTACACTTTTTTTATGCAAAAAAAAAATTATCTAATGTCTTGTACTTATTGTCTCTACATTTTTTTACAGTCAGTCATAATTATAATAAATTTTGATCATGATTATCTTATCATCTCCTTATATTCTAAATTTTTTTTGTAGATTCAAGACTGTCCAAATGGAGAAGACGAGTTTGGATGCGGTTCTGGTAAGATTTTTTTACAACATTTTAACCTTTAATTTTATGATGATTATGACATTTATTCAAAACATACGGAAATGCACATATGGAAATATTTAAGCAGTCATGACATGTTGAACTTGATAGTCTTTCATGACTATTTACTTTAACGTGCCCTTTCATTTTGTGTATAATAGAAGTGTGATTATATCGCATACACGTACTTACGTAACTTGGTAGTTTAGAAAAAGTTTGTATCATTGCAAATTCAAGCTGACAACAAGACCTTCCTCACTTTACTTATGAATTAATATTTTTTAAAAAAATTGATATTGACAAATAAGTAAAATATTTATGACAAGATTTATATTTTTGGACATATTTTTATAAAATAAAAAAATTTGTTGACTCAAATTTAAACATAAACATTTCTCGGAATGCCAAGGGCGCTTAAGATCCTCCCACACTTGTCAATGTATTGTGAATTGTGATGGAAGGAGCGAGTTATGTAAAAACGTGTGTGGATTGAATTGTAAACAGATAAAAAATCAGTTTCATTGACATTATACAATAGTCTTTCTCGTGTATTGTATACAGATACGGAGTAGTATCCATTTTAGTTTTCTCTCTTTTTCTAGTCGTCGGTATAAGCAAAGTGAGCCAAATATGGTGATCTGTGACTTCCTCTTGGTTCCCTTCCTTTTTTTAGCAATAACTCACATCATCCTCTTGTTATGATTATTACCCCCCGTGGATATTTATACGTAGTCTCTAGAAATATTAATAATCTGTGAATTGTATTCTGTTGGCCGAGATAGAGAGAGAGAGAGAGAAAATTTTCCTTACATTTTTTTCAAATGGCTTAAAGCTCATCTAATATCTATTTTTATTTTTTTTTATTTTTACAATGAAGCTCCTTAGAATACTCCAATCGATTTCTCAATAAAACAATGCTATTTTTGTTTTATGGATTTAAAAATGGAGTACAACTAAAATAGATGAAAAAAATTAATTTAATTTATTCTTAAAATTCCAGGTTGCTCACGATTTCAGTTCCAATGTGCTGATGGCTCTTGTATTGAAGATCAACTGAAATGTGATGGTGTGACGGATTGTCATGATGGGAGTGATGAGAACCAAGCAAATTGTCCAACTGTTCCTGGCCGTAAGAGATTTTAAAAAGAGCATGATTTAAAATGATCATAATGAGGAATTTCATGTGCTTTATATAATAATGTTTTTTGTCTTGCTTTTAAAACCGTTTTTGTCATTAAAAAATTAAAAGAGCTCGTGTCATGGTAAAAAAAACCATGAATGTCAACCAATTGTTACACAAGCTTGCATGATTTTGTTAAATGTGAGTCCAAACTTTTTACATTAGGTGCTTGTTCAGTCAACCAAATCCGTTGCAGAGACGGAACATGTCTCCCAAAGTCTGTGAGGTGCAATGGACGGCGAGACTGCATGCCAGCAGGAGAAGATGAGGAAAATTGCAGTATGTTGAGCTTTTGCTTTAATTGTTACATTTCATATACAAATTCACAAGTTATTTGGCGGAATATAAAATAATCATTCGTGAGTGTACATATAATTAAAGGCTCAGAATTTTCATTAATCATATTTAATTTAATTTCATTGTCAGCTAAATTTTATGTCAAAAATTTTGAAATGAGAACATTTTCACCTCTATCTCTACAGTTGAGTTTCATTTAGGTACATATAGTTTATAGTAAGTTAATTGGCTATAGATATTAAATATATTTATTTATACAGTAAAAGGTGGATGAAAAGGGAATGATGTCTTGCTAAATTAGACTTGATAATCCAACTTCCTTGCCTTAAAATTCAAGTTGACGTTAAGGGTGACCGCCCTGAAAATGTTTTACATGAAAAATTCATTCTTATAGCTTTTCATTGAGTTCATATTATTTAACGTAAAAAAATAATATTTAAGGCCGTAATGGTTTTTTGTGCAAATAATAAAGCCATTGTCAATCAAATGTTGGCATCAATTGAGATGGAGACGAAGGGAGTATAAAAATGAGTGAGAGAAGGAGATGCAAAAAAAATGATTGCATTTTTTTCACATATGCAACATCCCCATTTGTGTACTGTACGCACTACAGACTACACAGTAATTTTCATGAGCTCAAAAAAGGAAATTAAGAGGAAATGATCCATGTCCATGATTGGGTTGTGGGTGGTATTACATTTAGACTAGAACAACTTTTTTTTTGTCCTCAAAGATTTTGTTTGGCCTTAAAAAGCTTTTTTTATGGGTTATTAATGCACTGTTATACAAATTAATGCAGGTCTTATGGTAGGTAATAATGGTTAACATAGAAATGGTCTATTCAGGTACAAATTTTTTTTTGTTAATCACAGATTAATGTAAATTAAATTATGCACTGTACTGTATATTATGGAAAAATATAAGGAAAAAATTAGACGACTACCTACAGCTTGAAGGTGTTTTACAACTAAATCTAACGTTGTTTTATTATTTGGTTGGTCCATAAAATGGGGATGAAGGTCTACTGTACATTGGCAGTTTTTTTTGAAGAAAAAATTGAGCATTTGGTGAAAGCAAAGTTTCTTTGGGTTCTGTATTTTAACTTGGGCTATATTTAGTCATTTAGGGGATGGTTGTGTCTTTGTCGTTATAAATAGCCAAAATTATGTATCTCTCATAGAATTTAAATGTGAGAAAAAGGAAAGAATGTGTGTGCATATGTACAGATCTGTATATGCCAATGGTGTTTGTTTGTTGTCAAATGTAAATAATATATGGTGAATTGTCAAATGTGCCTTGCTTTATTTTTCAATCTAGCTGCTGCTTGTAGATCGGATGAATTTCGGTGCGAGAATGGAGGTTGTATCGAACAGAGTCGTGTTTGTGATTATATTATTGACTGTGAGACAGCAGAAGACGAATCTGAAGAAGCTGGTTGTAGTACGTGAGATCTTTCTCAAGCTCTTCATCTTCTCTATTTTTTCCCCTCTGTCTTCTTTTACTACAGATACATTTTTTTTCTTACAAGTTACAAACATTTTCTATGTGTCTACACACCACTCCATCAGAATTCTTATTCAGACCATTTTCAATCTTGAAAAAATAGGAAGAGAAAGAAATTGAAAGTTTTTTTGTATGTACGTACACTCGTAATTATTATTGGGAATTTTGAATGTCTTGTTGGTTAGTCGTGCATGGAGGGAGAGTACGGGAGGAGGGATGAGAGGGAGAGGGAGATTATCAGTGGGCTGTTTTCATCATAAAATAGAATAGATAGCAAATATCATCAATTCCAAAACCACAGATTACTCACGCTTTTCTTTTCTTTGTTGGCTAGCTGATGACACTTGCGCGCAAAATAAAATCTCAAGTCAAAGAAGTCTCTTTGCCAAAAAAGCCACAATTCTCGATGCACTCGATGATGAGAAAGAGAGAGAGAAAAGTGGTACTTTTCTTCATAATCCTACAACTTTCTCCTCTCCAATGATTCTCTTTTCTCTGTCCATTCGTAACATTTTCCTTCACTATGTGGTTCCCATTAAATGCTCTTAAGTTTCTATTAACAGTCTTATCACTCCCAACAAAATTACCACTAATAGTGTTACAACTACATATTATATCAATTATATGTTGTGTAATAAAATCTGGCCCACTATTGTCTCTCTGTGTCTGTAGATCAGTACACACAGTGTCTTAAAGAGATAATAAAGAGGTTTTCATGCGAGAAAGTAAATGCCAATTTTTTTATATACTTTCTCTAGGGTCATTTTGGTGCCTTTAAAAAAAATCTATTCTTTTTATTGTATTACCCTTATAATAATCTTTAGAGCAGAATAATCTTCTTAGAGCATATATGTACATATGTAGCTCACAATAATCAATATAGTCATGTGATTTATTTCCACAATTTCGTTTGACCACATCCCAACGATGTAGGGCATATATTTTATATTGACTGTCAACGAGTTTTTTATTTCAATTTTTCATTTTTTTTGCTGCCGCCACGATATAAAATTAAGAAGTTACTTTTTTTCATTTGCCAATTTTTGATGGAAATAAAAACCAAGTGTAAGAGAAAGAGAAAAAATTTTGTCACCTCTTTGTACACTTTCTAAGAGGTACTTATATTTTTGTGACATTTTGCGACTCATAATAATATGAGAGAGATGGAGATGCTTTTTTTGTGTAGAGTTTTTCATTAGAGTGTAAGGGTAGAACATAAGAGGAAAGCATAAGTAGAGAGATTTCTTGTTTTACGAACCACCATAAAATGAGCTATAAATAGAAGTGAAATAGTCAGTGATATAAACTACAAGTTTTGCAAGTGCAGCACATGGCATGGAGTAAGACAAATAACTTGAGAATGTAAAGAATTCTCAAGAATTTTAATCCAACAAATCAGTCCTCATGAATCTTTTTAATGTAACATTGGTATGGTTCATGATGAGGTGTAATAAATAAACTAACGCAAGCCCGTCATGGTCTTTCCTTGTATTTTGCATAATAAGAAAAAAGGACTTGTACAACACAATCTCATAAAGACATTCAAATTTGCCAATTACGCATATGTGTGTACAAGATTGAAAATGGTCAAGAGGTGCGTACACACACAGTGTACATGTGTATGCAAACAGTAAGAAAAACGATTTAAAAAAACAAAAACAACAACAAGAAAACCAGCCGCAGCAGACTAATACGTCAATTAATCATGAATAATGACTTTACAACGCCCTGTACTACTGGCCGCTTCCCAAATTGAACTAATGCTAATTCAACTAATGACACATGAAGTATACAAATTCATCATGTGTGCATAAATACTGTACTACATTGTAAATTCAATATCAACACATGTGTGTGTGTTGAGCTTTACATTTTAAAATTGAGTTGTACAATTTAATTGACAAGATGACACAATTAATTATAATCATGATGGAACATGTCCAAATTTTTTATTGGTCTGTGAGCTGAGCTGGATAATTCTTTTTGTGTTTTGGATAATGTAACAATTAATACACAAGGACACACTTGACTTCAACTTGTCTATTTTACTTTAAATTTACTAACACTTTGTACACTTTGTATATTTACCAGTGTACATATTAGTTAAATAATAATTAATCAAGACATGTAAATATATGCAAATTGATATATGTTGTGTAGACGGTGTGTGCGGTTTAGATAGTATTTCATGTGGAGATGGAAGTTGTGTGTCCATACTTAAAAAATGTAATGGAGTCTTCGATTGTATTCCTGGCGGGGTGGATGAGTCTGACTGTAATAGTAAGTTTAATGGACAAAAAAAAACTTTTTCATTTGAAAGTCCAAATATTTTTTAGTTTTTGAGTTCTCATCTGTCTCTATATGATTTTACTCATCTTTTTTGTTCTTAAATCTTCAAATCTTCATCCACAATTCTACTCTTTTAAGTCATCTCTATGATTTCATCTTATAGTCGATTCGTAAATTGGAATTTAATTTTCATATTATCTAATTGTATTTATATAGAATAAAATGCATGCTTAAATATATTAGTGCTATACTGTCATATATATCGTCTGTAGAGTGTTCATTTTGTAGTTTAAGTCATTTAGTTAAAAAATGGCAAAATTCTGTCATCTGTGTTGTTTCGTTTTTGCATGTTGTTTCTGTTTTAGCATGTTTGTTGTTAATTTTTTAAAATGATTCTCTCATTCAATATTTAATTAAAATGAATTTTTTGTGATAATTGATTTTGTGGAGTGGATTATTTATGAAAAATATTTAATATAGCACCAAGTTGTCGACCTGGACATTTCCGTTGTGGAGATGGAACTTGTATTGGAGACTATCTTCGTTGTGATGGCCGGATTGACTGTCGTGATCAGTCGGATGAAGTATCATGTTGTAAGTGGGAAAACTATTAGTTGATTACAATTACATTTAGAAATTGGTTTAGTTGGACACTGAGGAAATCAAAAAAGTACTACTATTAGTCTCTCCCTTCAGTCAATCAATTGTTCCTTTCACAATCTCTAGGGATTGGTAGGGAAAGTGACAAATTTAAGTACTTTCTCCTTTCTCTTTGTCATTCATTGATGATGGTACACTCAGAAAAGGCCTAGTTGTAAGAATGTCTTGAAAGAGATTAATTTTCTTTGAGTATGGAGGAAGATAAACTAATGTCTCTCTACTTTCACCTCTTTTTTGTATAGCTAATTGTGCATCCTCTGCATTCCGTTGTGCTGATGGACAATGTATTGATGGAGGCTTGAGATGTAATCGACAAAATGATTGTAGGGATGGCACAGATGAAAGGGATTGTCCAGGTGAGAATTCATTTAAATTGGTGTGGGAGTATAGTTGTTAATTGAGAATTAAAATTATGTTTCTATCCAATTTGCAGGTGATAATAGATGCAGCTCAGTTGAATTCAAGTGTGACGACGGCGCTTGTATACCTGCTGCATACAAATGCGATACTTATAGAGATTGTGGTAATTTAAATGGGAATTTTGTTAAGATTTTTTTATGGTCAGTTTCTTAAACGTGATTAGTTAATCAATTTTTTTTAAAAAAAATGTAGGTGACGGATCAGACGAGAGGAATTGTGGTAAGTTTTTCAATTAAATTTAGATTGTGAAGTTTCATTGAGTTTGCGTATATACAAATTGGAATTTGCCTATTTTTTTATTAATAAAAATTAGCCGGATCAACTGAGACAACACCAACGCCAACCTGTACATCAGACCAATTTTCTTGTAATGCTGGTGGATGTGTGGCTCGTACGGCTGTTTGCAACTCTTACTTTGATTGTAGTAAGAATAATTTTTTTAAATTATTAAAGTGAAATGATAAATTTAAATTATTTTTAACTTGTAAACTAACTCACCCCATTTTTATTTGACTTAGGTGATGGATCCGATGAAATTAATTGTGGTAAGTGACTAGTTACTTTTCTAAAAACAAACATTTAATTGTAAAATTAACCCAAATTGGGTTCTCTCCTTTATTCAAATAAGTAGTGAATCAGCTCAACTATTTTCATGCTCTAATTTCACAACATAATCTTTGAATTATTCTTTAATTAAGTCTCATTGTCATTGAAAGAAATACATACAAATTTTTTTGTGAAAAGACAAAAGTCATACTTACAGGGCTATTAGTTGTACAATAATTTTTGTTGTTTTGTTCATTCTCTCATTGTAGAGTAAAAGGAGGAAAGGAGGAGAAAATGGGAATAATAAAAATTAGTAATGCCAATTTAAGAGATGAGTTTAGATAATATATGAATGTTATGTTGAGGATGATAGTTTCTTTAACCCAGTTTTTCTACAATTTCTTTTTTTTTTCTCCTCTCTCACAAATTGTAACTTTCAAAAGGATTACATTGAAAGTGTACACAGTCATATGTCTACACTCTACAATGTCTGGTTTACCTTATTCCCCTCCCTTCTTCTGTATTACTACTAGTACAACTGTTATACAGTGTAAGGAAGGACAGAAGACAAGACAAAAAGTTGGCAAGAGTCCCACAAAACTTTAACTAATGTATGTTTTGTTTTCTGTCGGAGATTTATCTTGACTATATATATATATAGACAAGACAGAGTGGGGTTAAAAATCTTTTACTGTATATGAACTACCCATTTCCCCTTCTTTTTTTCTTCTTCTTGTTGGAGCATCATATAAACAACGAGACAAAAATGTTTTTCATTTTCATGACTCAACATATAATATTATATATTATTATTGTCGCTAAACTCTACTAAATATCCAGCCGAGCAGATTTTTATTTTTCGTGACAATGAAGCTAAGCTACTCTACGTCTGTGTATTTTTGTATGTCAACTCATCTCATAGTACTTTCTCCCAGTTTTTTTTATAGGTTTGTATATTTTTAATGGTCGTTATGATTCAAATGAGTAAACGTAAAATTTTAACGTTGTACTTTTACGGGAAAAAATGTTAAAGCAAGTTGAAAACTGAATGTCGTATAATTTCCCCTCCGTTTTTAGGAATGGTCATGTTTTTCTTAGTATTTTATTTAATTCACAAGTTGGTAAAGTACAACGTTTAAATGAAAAAAAAATTCAGTTTATTTATTATTTTGTGTGTAATTTTCAGTCACCGCTGCACCCCCTCCTACATGTCAACCTGGACAATTTACTTGCCGAAGTGGTGATCAATGTGTTCCCAGCTCAGCTGTCTGTAATGGAAGAGTGGAGTGTAATGATTACTCTGATGAACAGGCTTGTTGTAAGTTTTTTTTAAAGTATTCACTTTTTTAAAAATTTGTCAAAAAAATACACATTTTCATGATCCTTACGTTGCCTCGATTTGGACCTAATTATGACTCTGAATGGAATAGCTGGAGCAGGTTTGAATCTGAGAGTATATCCTGCCGATCAAACAATAAAACAAGGTTGGTAACTTGCCAATAAAATTCTGTCATTTTTGTTTTTTTTTTCTCCATAAAAAGCTTGCCTGCTTGACTTTTGATAGTTTTCATGTAATATCTTATATGAAACATGTATACATATACTTGCATTGAGTTGTAGATTATAATCATAAATTCTCAAACCGCATGGGTCATGATATGACTAAAGCCTAATGATCTTGATGACTAACTTATTATTGGTTTCGTGTCGTCAACTCTGTGAATAAACTTTTTTTAAATAGCCCATCTCTATGCATCGAGCATCGAGTTGACAACAAATTTTTTTTTGTCAGTTTATTCCTACAACGTAAAGATAGAGTTGCGATTATGTTGCGTAGCTTTTTTTGGTGAAAGTATAATTTATATGATGGAAAAAAATATCTTTGTACAATATAAAAAAAATGTCTTCTTGTATACTTACATCATAATGACTTGACAAAGAAAAGACTTATTAAGGTAAAATGTAAAATGACTTCATCTTAATTAACTTGCACGCTTCTCCTTCTTCTTCAACATCAACTAGTGGTGGCGGGTAAGTATACTAGCGATTTCGCAAATAACTTCTTCTCCTCATCAATGCTGAGTCTAAGACTATAAAGTTAACTTGTATTATATGAAGATAGATTCAGGTAGCCAAGACTCAAGTGATAGATTAAAGATAGGAAATTCATTGAGTTTTTTATGTACTCATCATCATCCTTTGCAGATTATATTTTATGACCTGTAGAACATTATAGTTGGGTCTTACCCAAATTGACTTAATTGAGTTGTCTTTTGGTTGACCTTCTCTAATATAAAGTCTTGTTACTTCATCCTGTAGACATATTACTGACAATGTGACTTTTGTAAAGGTTCTTTTGTCCTCAAAGCACGTTGTACGTGATTTTTTTCTAGAGAATTACATAGAATTTCCATGTGATGAAACGCTCCTTAATTTTGGTTCCTTTTAAATTGTAAATTAGTATTCCCTTAACAATTATTAATTTAGACTGGCAAGTGGCAACCCTACAAAATTATTTTTTTCCCTACAATTTTGCAAATTGCAATCACTTTGACTATTTAACTATAATTTACTGAGAACTGTGTACAAACTAATATGGATAATAGCTTTTCAACAGACTATTGGAAATTTTTTTTACACAGTGTGTATATAACATCATTAGCATTTTTAACAGGGACGGCATGTTTTCCTTTTGTCAATCTAGAAATGAAATGAAATTTAGCTTGTTTATGAAATATTTCTTTTGGGAGAAAATCAAGGACTGGCAAAATTATAATTGCTAATGAATAATTTAATAATAATATAATGCGCATTAAAATGTTTGAGGGACAAAAATTAAAAAATTGTCGTGATACTGTCAACAGGGAATGAAGTCGTGTTCCAGTGTCGGGATGAAAGTACACAAAGGGCACCAGGTATGTTAATTTTTAAATTTATTACTATTTAATTGACAAATTATTTCAGCATTAAGCTCAATTCAATTTGTTAATAGTTAAATGGACTCGTGGCAATGGCCTTCCCTTACCTCCTGGATCTCGCAGTTACAATGGTCGATTGGAAATGCCGAATATTGCCGTCGTGAGTTTTTTTTAAATGTCCTCTATTGTTAGATTGAATTTTTTTTCAACTTTCTGAAAACTTGTACTCGTTCTTTTCAGACTGACACGGGTACTTTTATTTGTGAAGCTATTGGCTATCCATCATCTACTCATGGAGCTCGGGTATCAGTGTACCTTCGGGTTGATGCATGTAAGTAAATTTAAATATTTAATAGAAACTAGAATCATAACAGTAATCTTGTTAGGGGATGAAAAAATACATGGATGTAGGCCACTTATGCTTTTGTGGCAAGAATTTTGAGCATTTTCATGACAATAAAAATAACCTTATATGACATACAAGCTGCTGGAAATTCACTCTGGGGACCTTCAGTATTGTCACATTATGACTTTGGTGTTTTTAATGAGTGGAAATCTGGTCTCTTTCCTCAAATTGACCCAATGACTTTTACCACAACTAATATTGGTACCCAAGACTAATTTTCCTTCTTTACACTCTCTACATGTTGTTGTTGTTTGTAATTCCTTATCCCACGTAGTTTCCTTGCATGTCTTGACAAAAGAAAGAAAATGATCAAGAAATTTAATGGTTCTTATGATAATCATGTCACAGGTGGACAATTGTTAGAATAGATATTCTCTAGTCATGTACTCCATGCATGAAATGATCCTTGATATGTCAAGGTGAGACATAAATTAATTTGACATTTTTTGAAAAATAGTTTCTCCACCACCAACAAGACCACCAAATGGTTGTAAAGTCAATGAAGCTACTTGTGCCAATGGTGAATGCATCTCAAAGTCCATGGTCTGCGACGGCGACAACGACTGTAAATAAATAATCAATCTAATTTTAAATACAAATAAATAATTAAGTTTACTGTTTTTAAACTCTAAATATTTTTCTTATTTAAACTTTATAGGTTCTGATGGCTCAGGTTTGATTTATTTTTTATTGTATTTTTTTGAAAAAAAAGTACTGATTTTTATGTCTATATTTAATGAATAATTTGTATCTCTAGATGAGCTAAGGTGTAGAGGTCGAGAAGGTTGTGAACCAAATGAATTCCGTTGTGGAAATAAACGTTGTACTCCTAAGACCTGGCGATGTGACGGTAAATTGATGTTTAATGTTTTCTGTTTAAGAATTGGAAAAAGTTACCAGTTTTTTAATATATTCAATTATTTTTCGCGCAGGTGATGACGATTGTGGAGATAACACAGGTGGGAATTCAATTGTATTTTAGTAATTTGCTACAAAGTTTTCTGTACAGTAGAAATTAATTGTGTAATCTTTGTCGTTTATAGATGAGGCAGGTTGTACACCTCCCCCTCCAGGCTCTCCCTGTAGATACAATGAATTTCAGTGTTCCAGTGGAAATCAGTGCATCCCGAAAGCTTTTCACTGTGATAAAGAAATTGATTGTGGAGATCGGTCAGATGAGTTTGGATGTTGTAAGTGAAAAAAAAGATTATTAATTCATCCTCTTATTTAAATAAGAAATCAATTGTGATGACATTGATTTATTTATTTTCAGCTCCACCCGTCATTCAACGTCCTCCCTTACCACTTGTTACCATTGATGTCGGTGATGTGTTTAATATTTCCTGTTCTGCATTGGGTGTTAGTGAATAATACTTTTTTAACTACATTGTCAATTAGAATTGTATGATTGATCAATATCATTTTTTATTTACAGATACCAACACCTGAAATTGTCTGGCGACTTAATTGGGGTCATATTCCGGACAAGTGTACCACTACTAGTTCTAATGCTCATGGAGGTGAGTTTATATTTTCTAGTACTCATTTCAACATGAATATGATTTAAATTAATGGTAAAGTAAGTGAGATGAATTTAAATTAAATTTTGACAATTTTTGGGAAAAATTACAGTTCTTACATGCCCTAACATTCAAATACAAGATCAGGGAGCTTACAGTTGTGAAAGTATCAACAGTCTGGGTTCCACTTTTGCCATTCCTGATTGTATTTTGGTAGTAAGGACGACACAAGTGGTTTGTTCGGCAGGTCATTTTAATGACTTGGCCACAGCGGAACGAGAATGCATTCCTTGCTTTTGTTTTGGTCAAACGTCCACCTGTGATAGTGCCAATTTGTACATTTCAGAGGTAATAAAATAGTTAAACAAATGGTTTGACATATTAACTCATTTCATAGGATTTTAAAATATTAATTAAATTAATTTTTTTTTCTTTTAGCTCCCACCACCAGAGAATAATTTTAGACTAATTGGAGTCTCACAAGATTTGTCTACTGGTGAAGTTCAAATTCAAGACCGCAGAGCTATTTTACCATCAACAGTATTGAGACCAACTGGACCAGGAGGAATTCAAGCTAGTACTCCAAATACCCGTGTAGCTGGCTTTCCAAATGATATAATTCCCTATTTTGCATTACCACCAAGCTATGTTGGAACTTTACTGAGAAGTTATGGGGGCACCCTT
Organism: Arrhopalites spinosus; assembly: GCA_034700945.1. Lineage (NCBI taxonomy): Eukaryota > Metazoa > Arthropoda > Collembola > Symphypleona > Arrhopalitidae > Arrhopalites > Arrhopalites spinosus. The sequence continues at coordinate 37,906 of JAQIVZ010000170.1, read as the reverse complement.
AGATATACCCTCAAATACAGGGGATCAGGTCGCTATCTCGCTGCCCCTGATGTCATTATTAGCGTAAGACATCAACTGTTTAAAAAATTATTTTCGTCTTATTTCTTATTTAAATTAAATTTTTTAAATTGTATAGGGAAATGGTTTGACTTTATTACGTTTTGGTGGGGAAAATTGGTCACCAAATCGAGATCACCAAATAGCTGTCAGATATTGGACTGGCGAATGGTACAAGCGCGCATATGAAGGTCGACCCGGTCAAGGTGTTGAAGGCGTGGAACCTGCGTCAAGGGAAGAAATTCTACAAGTTTTAGCTAAAGTTGACTTCCTCTTGATTCGGTACATGAATAAAAAGATCCAATTAATTTTTTTAACATGAGCAAAATACAAAATTGTTGCAATGTTTCCCTGTGTTTATCTAATTATTTAGAGCTCAATATGACGAAGGATACTCATTAGACACGACCGTGTCTGGAATTCGAATGGACACGGCCATTACCTCAAACACTGGACTAGGACATGCAAATTATGTTGAGGAATGTCGCTGTCCACCTGGGTACATTGGGCTCTCTTGTCAAGATTGTGCTCCTGGTTATACAAGACAAGCACAAGGACCTTGGCTTGGAATTTGTACAAAGGATGATACCAAGTGTCCCGAAGGATATTATTCAGAAGGTACTTTTTAAAAAATCAAATTTAAGAAATTGTTTTAATACCCTTAATTGTGATTCTTAGGTATTGGTCCTAGTCAATGTAAACTTTGCCCTTGCCCAGACGCAGACAAACGGTACTAATTTACAACAGATTATTTTAATATTGATTAAATCAAGTTTGTAGCAAAATTAAAATAAATTTTTCTAATTTCATGTAGACATGGAACAAGCTGTTTCAAGGACACCGATGGTAGAGTTACATGTAACTGTGTTCAAGGTTATACAGGTGAGAAATTGTCGAAAAAAAGTCGCTAGAATTTAATTGTGAAAATGATTTTGAGTAATGAAATATTTTGATGAAAATCCGACAATAGGCCGTAGTTGTGAGCAATGTTCTCCAGGATATGAACAGAGTCGAGACTATCCGTATGATTGCAGACCAGCAGTATCTCAATGCGATAGTGAAGGGAGTGTGTCACCCAATCCGGATCCAAATACTGGACGATGTGTTTGCAAGGTATTGATAATCTTGTCATTCCATAAAATTTAGAGTAGACTAACATTGAAATATAGTGATGAAAAAATCTTAATACTAACTCTATTCCATGTTTTTCTGCTTTCCAAATTGGAATATGAATGTTTTGGTATGTTGAGAGTTTTGTTGAAATGTCCATGCAATTTCTTTCTCATGTCTCTATAAAAATGAACTATTATTTCTCCTACTGTATAAAAAATGATAATAATTTTTTTTCTCTTTTAGGATCATGCCACTGGTTCTTTATGTAATGAATGTCAGGAGAATACATTCCATTTAAGTTCCAGCAATCTGTATGGTTGCATTAGTTGCTTCTGCATGGGTATAACAAGCCAGTGCTCTTCCTCAAACTGGTACCGCAGTACGGTTAGTTTTTTCCACTGTTACAATTATTTGTATATCAATACCTATATGCACATATGTACGTACTATGTTTTCATGTGTACAATAAAAAAAGTTGGAGGAACGGAAAAGAGAAAGTGAATAAAAAAAGTTTTTTTTCCAAGAGAAAGTACTGTACATACTGTGTATTTGAGATATAAAGAAATAAATTTTAATTACATGATTTTATTGTTCTCTTCCTATAGGAAATGGCTCCTTTTGCTCAAAGTGCTCAGGGATTTACTTTGGTGGATGAGTCACAAAGAACGGTTATACGTGATGGATTTCACATTGACAGAAATAATCGAGAGTTGGGCTTCAAAGAGTTTAGCCGATATGCTCCAGAAATCTACTACTGGCAACTACCTTACAATTTCCTGGGTGATAAAGTGAGACATGCTCAATTAAATTTAAAAGTTTTGACTAGCACGTTTATTGGTAAATATGTAACATGTTTTTATTTATTTTCAAGGTGACGTCCTATGGAGGATACTTAAACTATACTGTAAGTCATGCAACTTTTTCGTGAAATTTTTTTTGGCATAAATAGAAATATGAAACTAATTTTAAAAATATACAGGTGCGCTACTTGCCCCCACCTGGAGGTCAAAATTCACCAAACAGTGCAGCTGATGTTGAAATCAATGGAAACGATATCCGACTATTGTACTTCAGAAAGGGTTCAGTACGACCAAATACAAAGGAAACTATTTCTGTTCCTTTACTTGAACAATACTGGCAACGACAAGATGGACAAATGGCAAACCGTGAACATTTACTTATGGCTCTAGCAAATCTTGATGCTCTTCTTATTAAAGCCACCTACACGACGAGTACCAAGGAAGCACAGTAAGAGAGAAAGTTAATGTATTTTTTTGTGCGTGACACAAGTTTCAGATAAAAATTTTAAAGCAAAATTTTTTTTGTTAAATTTCAGCATAAGTGATGTCGTATTGGAATATGCTGTGTCACGAAACACTGGCCTTGATAGAGCGTACGCTGTTGAGCAGTGTGCTTGTCCCATTGGGTAAGTGAAATCCCGTTTTATTTTTATCATTGAAAGTAGATACTCATATTAAGGAATTTCTCTCTCCAGATACATTGGATTGTCCTGTCAAGAGTGCGCTTTTGGATACACAAGATCATTGCGTGGTTTGTATTTGGGTCTTTGTGAACCTTGTTCTTGCAATGGACACTCTGAGGAATGTGATCCTAAGACTGGAGTTTGTCGAGGGTAAGCCAGATTCTTACAACTTTTAAAATTGGTTTGTATTAAGTTTCAAAATAAAAATATTTACTTTCATCTCAGATGTCGAGGTCACACGACTGGAGATTTCTGTGAAATATGTGAGGATGGTTACAGTGGTGATCCAAGAACTGGTGCTTGTATTGTAAGTGAAGTTTTTAAATTGATCTTTTAACTTTTTTAACATGACATATTCATTTTCATGTTATTTTAATTTTCAGTCAACTGGTGTTGCTACTTGTTCATGTGATGCCCGCGGTTCAGTCAGACAAGATTGTCCAGATGGTCGTAACTGTGTTTGCAAAGTATGTTATTTCAGCTGAAATATTTTTAACAATTTTCTAATAAATAAATAATTTAATGAGGTTGAAAATTTAAATTAAACTTATGTTTGTTTTAAAGGGTAATGCGGAAGGACAAAGTTGCAATTTATGTCGCACCAGCACTTTTGCACTTCAAGAATCAAATCCACAAGGGTGTCTCACGTGTTACTGCTCACGTCTAAGTAATGAATGTGCATCAGCCAATTTATATCGACTTTCAATTGAATCCCAATTGATTCCTGGACCTCATGGTTTTACCTTGACCAACAGGTATTTTCTCAATTTATATCTTTATACAATGTACCTAATCATTCTAATTAATTCATGATATAACTCAATTAAAATTGGATAATTTTATATTTTAGTTTGAGAACGGTTACAATCACTGAGATTACTGTAGACTCAGCAACAGAGGAGCTGTCTTATAGATATCCTAGTTCTGCCAGATCAGAGCGTCTATTTTGGTCACTCCCTCCAAGATTTACTGGGAACAGGGTACAAATTATATTTTCTGCTCTAGATTTTAATTTGGTCGTTATTCTCATGTAAAATCGTCACCATATTTTTTAAATTCTTCTTAAATAGATTGCTTCATATGGTGGTAAATTGAGAGCAACAAGACGTTATTATCTTCGTCCTGGAGCAAATTCAAGAAATGATATTGACGTTGGACCATCACGAGCTGGAGAAGACATTGATGTGATTTTGATAGGAAATAATGGAGTGTCCCTCTTTTGGATTTTCTACGGCTCCTTGTTGTCGGGACAAGAAGTTGTACGTCTCATTTTTTTTAATTTTCATTAACTTCATAGTACAATACATTTTAAATATTTTGAATTATTGAAATTTTTCAGGGTTTAGAAGTTTCTCTGAAAGAGTCAGCTGGCTGGCGTCATATCGAAGGAACATCAAATCCAGCAAGTAGAGAAGACTTGATGGCCGTCTTAGCTGACCTGCAAGCCATTTTAATTCGGGCCTCCTTCACAGATGATATGGAAGCTACTCATATTAAAAATGTTTCACTGGATGATGCTGTTCGACAGTATACACCGAATGGTGTGGTCATGGAAGTGGAAGAGTGGTACGTTAATTTGCGACGAACTTTCTCCTTGAATTCAACTTTCTCTTGAAAAATAATGCATTATTTCATACCTAAATAATTTTTTTTCTTGTTTTTAGCCGATGTCCTATTGGATATGAGGGTTTGAGCTGTGAGAGTTGTACTACAGGATATTATCGTGATCCAAATGACCGGTCAAGAGTTGTTGGTGGTGCTTGTAGAGCTTGTCCTTGCGGAGACAATTCTGAAGGTTGTCGATACGAATCTGGACGACCAGTCTGTAATTGCAGACCAGGTATGTCAATAATCTAAAAGAGTTATAAAATTTAACAAATATTTGTTGACTAATACACAAATATAATTTGATTGAGATAGGTTTCTCCGGACCAAATTGCGACATCAGAGGTCAGTTTTATTTCTATTTTGCTTTCCCTTGCTCAATTAAACTAACAAAATGTAATCAATTGGCTATAATAATTTTTGTTGCAAAGTTGAGTAAGTTGTTTTACAGTTAGAGTGCATGAATTGACTGAAATGCACTTTATACTAAAAACCTGTACTAATGATTAATTAATTCTAAAAGACTGAAATTAATTTATTCCCTCTCTATGAATAACTGCATGACTTGCTTGCATGAAGTAGATCGCGTTGTAGTAGAACTATACCCGGTGAGTAAAATTGAATTAATTGTAAGCAGTACCGTAATTACAAATAATGACTGTACCGGGGTAAGCTATAATTATTTTTTTCATCGGGGATCAGGTTAAAGTAAATAGTTATTACGGGCGTTTGGAGGAATTTCGCTGTAGTTATGAAAGTCGCCTTCCTCTCCGAATTGAATTTTCAACCTTTCCTGATTGGCATTGGCTTAAATCGAATCTTCCCAATTTCGGATCATTCTACACAAAGGATGACAACAATGTGACGAATTATTACCAATTTGGCAAGGACTACTCTTGGTCTTCTGTCTTGATTGCTCGTATCCCTATATTACCTAAAATGATTCGAGTAATTTGCCGCATTTCAAATGATGACAATGAGACCGTGGCTGAAGTCTTCTCCACTATTAACTCAGGTTATTAGAACTAACCAAACTAATTATTTCAAATTACTTTCAGTACTTTTATGTCATTTAACATTTTATCGTTCTCACTGAAATATCATTGACGTTTGATATTAGTAAAAATTCAAACAAAAAAAACTGAAAAAAGAAAATGTACAATGTCTACATCAAGTATATAATACCTTTCAAATACAAGTAATAAATTAGTAGTTTTTGTTCAGCATGTTTCTTGCTGTTGCTTGTAATTGCAAATTAAAAAAGTAGAAATTGCATGATATTCATGCATAACAACTCTTGAATTATTAAGTATTTTAGTACTCCAGTAGCCAAAACTTATAACAGCTTTTATAATATTTCGTACTTTGTAAAATGAGCTAATTAAAACATTTTCGTGTACAAATGGATTTATAAAACGGTTTGATGTGTGGGATGATTTAGCTGGTGGTCAAGTTTCTCCCGGTCCAGGCACTCCAGGACCACAGATTCAAGTCAGTATTTCTGAGCCGATTATTCAAGTGGTTCAAATTGGAGGATCTGTCACATTCCGTTGTAGCGGACGATCTCTCAGTGGCACTCAAGTAATTTAGCAACCTGACTTTAAAAAAGATTTTCATGTCATCAGTACAGCGGCAATAACAATTGTTGTATTAAATAATTTGCTTTTTTACCTTAGTTGCGAATTAACTGGAACAAAGAAAATGGAGTCATACCAACTGGTCGGGCAAGAGATGATGGTCGTGGTCTTTTGGTCATTACTGAAGTTAAACCTTCAGATCAAGGAACATATTTATGTGAGTGGAAAAACCTTGATCGACATACTAGTTGCCGTGCTTTTTATATTTCATCTTTTGTTAATTTTTTTTCTACAGGTAGCGTCACTGATGGTTATTCTACCAGTGTTGAACGTGCTGTCTTGACTGTGTCTGGTGGTGGTCCACCATCTAATGTGCCAACCAAACCGGAAGTTTCAATTAATCCTCGCTATTTAACGGTACCGCAAGGTGATTTGGCAGAATTTGCTTGTACAGCCACTGGATATCCAGCTCCATCAATTACCTGGACAGGTGGACGAACTGGAACAATACCACCTCATGTTCGTGTTGAAAATGGTGTCCTAAGAATTCCTGCAGTTCGAAAGTCTGATGAGGCTGAATATTTCTGCAAAGCAAGTAATCTTGCAGGAACACATAGTCTCAGAACGATCCTCTACGTCGATGGAGAAGACTCACTCCCACCGGTTGTGCCACCAGTATTCGGTTTTGTCGTCACTGTAACACCACCAGAGTATGAGGCAAGACCTGGAGAAACTGTGAGATTTAGATGTGATACCTCGGATAGACAGGCTCGAGTTACCTGGGCAAAAATGAATGGTGTTCTTCCTGCATCTGCAAGTGAAGCCCCTGATGGTGTTTTGAATATTTATTCTGTCAAGGATGCTGACAGTGGTATATATGTGTGTACTGCATCATCAGTCAGTGGTCAATCATCCCAATCTCAATCTCGGCTCACAGTCTCTTACATCGGTTCTCCACCAACTGCCCGAATTGAACCAGGTAAATTAATTAGTTCATAAGAATAATTTCAGTTTTTTTCTTTTCAAAATACCTCTGCATACCTTGAAATCTAAAATGAATTTTTTCACAATTTTAGAGCGCCAAACTGTTGCTCAAGGAAGCCAAATTGAAGTTCGATGCATCGTCTCTGGAAATCCACAGCCTACTGTTGAATGGACTAAAGGTACTTTTTACACTAGACAATTTGTACACTTTTTTCAAAATAATTTTTTCGGCTTAAAATACTGGTTTAAAAGTCAATAACAAAAAAATAATAAAAATCTTGTTATTTCTATTTCTTGCAAGCTAACGAGAACAATACGTTCTCATCCTCAGGCAAAAAAAATTCCTCCACAAAAAAGCCATATTAATTTTAGAGTTATCAATTTCAGCCACTAATTAAATTAATTTTTTTTGACAATTTCAGTTGGAAGCTCTTTACCACCTTCAATATCAACAACCAATGAAATATTGAGAATTCCAACTGCTCAAGTATCGGATCGTGGAGTTTACGTCTGTACTGTAGAGAGTACTTCTGGAAAAAGTTTAGCATCAGCCATTGTAGAAGTTGAGAGGAGAGAAGCACCACAAATAGAAATGTATCCAAGTGCTCGACAAACAGTGGTTCAAGATGGTAGTGCTCTATTTCAATGTCGTGTAGTGGCTGGAATTCCATCCCCAAGAATTACATGGGCAAGATCCAATGGTCAACGTATTCCATCCAATGTAGAGGAGATTCAAGGGGGTGTTCTAAGATTCAATCAAGTCACTGGAGATGAGAAAGGTCAATATGTGTGTACAGCTGAAAGTCCTGCTGGTACAACTACTGCTATTGCAACACTGGACATTCAACGACCACCAGTCGTCACCATAACTTTACCAACTCCTCATAGAGTTCGATCAGGAGAACGAGTAAGACTAGAATGTCGAGCTGAAGGAGATCCCTTACCAAGTGTTCAATGGAAACGACTTCAATCCAGTTCTGTACTCTCTGCAACCCCACAATCTCCCCAACTTGAAACACCACAAAGTGCCATTTATGAAATTAGGAGTGTTACTAAGGGTGATGAGGGATCTTATAGTTGTGTGGGTCGCAACGATGCTGGCGTTGACGAAGGAAGAATTCAATTACTTGTTGATGATTTATTAGAAGCATCTTATGCTCCACCACTAGAAACATCTAGGATACGGGAAGAAGTGTTTTTCTATCCTATTGGAAGTAGAGCTGAATTACGCTGCATGAAGGGTATGTTTTTTGTATTATTTTGGACAATAATTTTAATTTACATTTTGTGCTATTCTTTTTTTACTTTGATTAGCTTATGAGAGTGGCATTTTTGATCAATTGTACTTGGATTGGGAACGTACTGATAAGGGAGCCATGCCAAGTAATTATGAAGCTAGAGATGGAATTTTATATGTGAATGATGTGCAGCCACAAGATGCTGGGCGTTATTCTTGCAGGTAATTGTACTTTCCATAATTTGTCAACTGTCGAGTTGTGTGGATTGTTAGTCACATTTATAGATTTTACTGATTAATAAATATGCATTATGTTTAAACAGGGGAATAAACCGTCAAGGAAGTGTTGTGTGGACAGCGGATTCTAGACTTGAAGTTGTTGGCAGTAAGTACCCATGAGTCAATTTTAATATCTAAACATAATTTTTTTTCCAATTTGCATTTCTTTCGAGTAGAGAGACAGAAATATCATGTCTTTTAGTAAATAACCAAAATTAAGTGGCAAAAAACATTATTATTAAGTATACAACATTATTTACATTTTTGCTGCTGCTTGGACAGCCAAGACATGTACTAAACCAGGTTAAAATTAACCTTAAATTTAACCATTTAATTGTCTTGTTATTTGTTCCCTTTTTTAAACAAAACTTATATTACATTAACTCTTGTTGTCGTTGTAAATGTAAATTATCGTGATTGATGTGATAGAATTTATTTCCTCCCTTTATTATTTAGCCCCTTCAATAATTTAGAGTTGAATAATACTATTTCGTGTACAAGTATGAATGGCACACACATGTTAAATGATTTGAGAAAATTAGTTTGATGTTTAGTTTTTTAAGTACCTAATTTTTAAACAAAAACTTTTTTTGACGTTTCCTGTTGTACAAATTTTTTCATAGTATTTTATATTTGTATGAGCACTTTTTTCATAGTCGTCATTGTCCTGCACACAGTAAATTGTATTCAATTGCTTAAATGAATCATAATGTTCGATTTTTAAATTAATTGTCAATTAATTTTGTACAGTTGCTCCTCCTCGTGTTGATTTGAGACCAACTCGTCAAGTGGTGAAGAGAGGTGACACAGTGAACATTGACTGCATTGCATCTGGACAACAACCCATTACAATTAAATGGTTCAAGGTTGATCAACAACCCTTTCCAAATTCTGTGATTGTCAATGGGCCTCAGCTAACTTTCCGTGGAATTGAAGTCACTGATGCTGGTCGGTATGCTTGTGCTGCAACCAACGCTGGAGGTACTGCTGAATCGGTCGCTGAGGTCATTGTAAATCCAAATAGTGGACCACCAGTTTTAAGACCACCATCACCAAAGAAGGAACATTCAGCTTATGTTGGATCCAAGGCTGACTTAAAATGTCCAGTCACAAATAGAGGCAGTCGTGTCACTTGGAGAAAGGACAACGGACCTTTACCAAATCATGCCATTCAATTGGGAGACATTTTGACATTTGTTCATCTCAAGTTGACCGACACTGGACGTTACACTTGTGAAACTGACGAAGGGTTAGACTATGTGGACTTGACAGTTGAGGGTAAGATTTAAATTTGATGAATTCCTCTTTTTAAATATTTATACCATAGTTGAACGAGTCTAGTGGGTAAACATTGACTGTCATTTAATTGACTTTATTTATACGAGAGGCCTATGTCAATTTATTCTACTTTAGAATCAAAAATTGACAAAGTAATGATTCTCTGTATTATTTTTCTTTGATGACTCTATTATCATCTCTTATGAAATTTCATAAATTCTTTGGGCCCGTAATTTTTGGGTACTTGGTGGGTGGTGGAGAAATTTGAGTTTGATTTTTTACTGTAATTTTGTACTTTTATAATTTTGCTAATAATATCTTAATCAGTTTCATTTAATTTGATTTTTTTTGTTTCACTTTTCAGTTTCAGTCTCATTTGCCATTGTTTTATTTTTTTTTCTCAATTACATCTTTTATTTTCTCTAATAATAATAGACAAGTTGTGCAGATTGAAAGAAATAGAAATAGAAATAGAAATAAAAAAATAAGTTTTGAAGGGGGGAACTTGAGATCGCATGCGTAGACTTCGTTTCTTTTTGGGATTTAATCGTCTACGCATGCGCGCTCAAGGGCCCCCCGCCCTCAAACTGATTTTTCTATTTCTATTTCTTTTTCTATTTCTTTCAATCTGCACAACTTGTCTAATAATGGTCATGCCCGTAATTATTATTTATTTGCATGACTGATTGATATTGATTTTTTCACTTAAACACAACACAAAAAAAGAATTTTGTGAATTTAGTCATACAAGTTTGACAACGTGTGTACAATGAGAGTTGATTTATTTTTTGAAAATATAATTGAATGGTGTTTTTAGTCAGTAGTCAAGTAAAGATTTGTGCATGTAATTATATCGAAACTCTGCTATCATAGCTCATTCGAGGAGTCATGGCGGATGTAAAAGTGGAGAGAGGAAGTGTGAGAATGGTCGTCAGTGTATTCCAAGTGAGCAATTTTGTGACGGGGAGGTCGATTGTATTGGTAAATTATTAATTTTTTTTGAGAAAGACAAGTCCGTCAAAAAACGAGACAGTGGGTGTTAGAGAATTTTTCAGTTTTAAAGAAAACATTTTATGAACTTAGACATGTCTGATGAACTTCATTGTACCGGTCCAGCCCAAAATCTTTTAGCCAGAAGGGCTCCTTATCGTCATGTTAGGGGTAACAAACAACTCACCACTGAGAGAGTGGAAGTCTTTTCAAATATCGACCGGTCTCTTTTGTTAATTTCTAATCAACTTCTTTTTACTCCTCTTCTCCAAATTTCATAAAGAAAATAATTTATTGAGGACTTCAAATTTTCTCACTTTGTACACGACACTGAAAATCAAGTTTGCCATGATTATTTTATACTTTTTTATTTATTTTGGCTGTATCGAGTATTGTTATTGTTGATTTAGAAATGCTCAACTTATTATTTTTCTTTCTAAGTAAATGTGTACTAGTCGATTGCGAAAAGGCTCTCCCTCTCCTGTATTTAACCTTTTTTTAATTATTTAATATAATTTATTTTTTCAACTTCTTTATAATTTTTAACATGAATTTATTTTACCGTTTATTATGATTTTACTTGAATTTAATTGCACTGTGCCTCCCTACATAATACGCTTTGAAAAATATCATTTTGATTGTTTTTTCTCACTGTAAAAAGTCTCGCACGCCTTTAAAAGTATCTTATGCACTTTAATGTTTTTGCTAAGTAACTTTTTTAATTTGATTAATTATTAAAACAACCTCTCACCAAAAAATAATTCACAAAGTCTACTGGTAAATTTTGAAGAGAAGAAAATGATGGAGTACAATTTTTAAAAATGATTATTTATCAGAAGCACATTATTGAATGGCATATTATTATGAGCACTTAATTAAATTGATTTTGTTTATTGTTTTTTTTGCTAATGACGTTTCTTAATTTAAATTTTATGAATGATTACAGGCGTCGAAACAATTTCAATTCGCATAACGCCAAATAGAGATTTGTACAGAGTTGGTGAGGATGTAGAAGTTGAGTAAGTCAAATTTACAATATTATGAAACATTGTACCAATTAATAAATTATAATTCATCAAAAAAATAAGTTAAGTACTTAGATATTGTAGTACAAATAGAAAATGGCAAATGTTGCGTAGAAAAATGATTAAGTTGAATATCGAAGTGGATCCTGTTGCCAGTCGTACTGGATGATGTTGGGATTCACTCCAAAAAGAATATTAGCAAAGTAACCAACATCCGCAAATTCCAATTGAGAAAAATTCTTTCCCATGAATCGTTGATTCATTAATTTTATGGGTTTGTCTTGAAATTTTGAAAAGTCTTGTCCTTTGGTAGAATTAGGAAAGGGGAGAACCAAGTTCTGGAATGTAACATTATTCAACTGTGCCAATAAAACAGTAATCATGAATTTACTCTCGAATCGCTCCAAATAATCATCATCTTCAGTCTTCTTAAACTTTTTAGAAGTTGATGGAAGAGCATCACTGGGTTTTTGTTGCATATAATACAATTTAGTCTTGAAAAATTTGGCCGTCGGATACTTTTTCTTGTATTTGACAAAAGATGTTCCTTTGTCTTGTGGCCTGGCACCATTCTTGGAACTTCCTATGTATAACTAATAAAATAAAAATACAGAAGATTTGATTCAATATTTGAGTATGAAATCAATAAAAAAAATTGAGTCTATCATACAACAATGTAATATATACCGTCAACTAATTCCATTCCATACATGTAAACGAAGCCCATGGGGTCATCATCTTCAGTAAAACAGTTCATTTTAGGTCCTTGAGTCCATAACAATTTTGCTCCACGATTGGCAAGGTGGAAATCAAGACGATGTAGGGACACATACACATAATCATTATTTAATTGAAATTGAAGGTTTGTTACTTCAGTCTGAAGCGTTTGCCTTGAATTGAGATAAGGATTGACCAGGATATCCGCAAGCTGAAAAATAATATTGATTCAAATTATGATTAGAGTATGTCGGTAAGTAGTAAATATTTTTGAAATATTTTTGATGAGATGTACAAATTTATTTTGTGAACTTACACAATAACAATTCATCTCACACGCTGCTACTGGAGTCCAATTTTTATTGATACTGAAATCGATTAAATTATTCTCAACTTTGACCAGTCCAACGATATCATCAACGTTTCTTTTCATGAACGATTTAGTTTGGTGAACATAAAAATTAGCCACTTGTTGAATAAAATATACGTTTTGAATTTTCGGGTCATCTCTTCTAAATTTCAACAAAATGTTGGCTAATACTCTTGTATTAGAGACTGAAAAATTCATAAGTCGAATAATCACAGCTCCACTTTTTGCTGTATTCTCAGGTGTAAACAAAGCCAACAAGTTTAAGTCTTTCAATTGTTGAAAGTAACCAAATCCTCCCATTTGTGCTTCAGCTAATTTTGGTGTAGTGTCAATCATTTTTGTAATTCCAAGTCGAACAAGTTTACATCGAAGACAAGGAGAAATTCTTGCTTTTGGTGTCCAAAATGGAGTACATTCATTTTTCAATTGCGGAGGACCATTACACACTTCTTGTTGTAGAACTTGTTTGTTGTCACCGTTGATCAACTTATTACATGGCAGGCACACCATTTTATTAATATCAAACCGATCCTTGACTCGGGAACCACACCCGATACATTCAGTGTCATCGGAAAATAGCTAGAAAAGGTTGATAAATAAATATGGAAAATTAATTACAGAAAAATTAACTTTCAATGATGTTTAAGCCAATTGCTACACAAAATATACATATTATTAGATAGTTACCTTGCTCTCTTCAATCGTCCTTTCTGCATTTCTCTTCCTCTCAGAAAAATGATTATGGAACTTGGTGTCCTCCAATGGAACAGGTACAAAGTCTTTACCAGTTGACTAAAAAATAAACAAAATCAATGATTACAAGAGACAGTCGAGAGAGTTCTATTGTTTCATACGACTAAATAAAATAATAATAATTAATAACATACAGTCTTGTAAATTTCTTTCTCAATCTCGAGGGCTCAGTACAACTTGTTAGCTTTATTGAACAATTTGTTCTCTTCGTTAGCTGTCAATAATGATGATGTGGAAGGTTCATCACTCTCAATTTCATCATCTTCCTCTTCTTCTTCTGACATCACTACAGTTTCCTTCCTAGTACTTTTGGATGATTTAACTTTGGACTTTTTCAAAACTTCATACTCCACAAAATCTTTATCTAAATCATCATCTAAATCTTCCTCCTCATTATCAGATTCACTATCTGATGTCATTTCATTCACTTCCACTATTTTTCCTCTCCGTTTTGACATCTTTTAAAGAATGAATTGTGTACACAATGAAATTATAATAACATCGTCAACTTGAAAGGGACAGAATGAATTTAATTACAATTAACAACAACAAAAATGACTTAACTTTCAATGTTGAAAGAATCCCGATGCTCACAAATAATTAAAATCTTCAACTTCACCAAAAAAAAAAAATTCGCACCAAAATCCACGTAGCCTTTGTTCAAGTCTCAGACAGGATTTCAACACGCTCAGCAACCAACGTTCATTATGTACCTTGCTTTTCGAACATTTGAACAGTTCCACAAGTGGTGGGTCTTCAATGGTTCAGTAACTGAACCATTGAAGACCCATCCCAAACTCTCAATCTTAAAATGATTTTGTAATTAATTTTTTTGAATGATTTATTAGTTGTGATGTTTCTGGAGATGCTCAAGCAAATGTCAAATGGACCAAAGTACGTGGAGAATTTGCGAATAATGTTCAAACAATTGGCAAAGTTCTCAGAGTCACTGATGTCATGCCTGAAAATGGTGGCGTTTATCGATGTACCTATGGAACGTATCAAGAAGATTATGCTCTGACCATTCAGGGTAAAACTTTTTTTAAAAAATGATTTTCTCTCATTTTTTATTATTATTTATACAGATGATTTTTACAAATAATTTTGCGTATGTTCTAGTAGCTAATCCTGACAGAATACAAAATTCAGCACCAATTGAAACTAAGACTGCACCCTATGGCTCCACTGTGAATATGGATTGCCACACAGATCTTGACCCACCAGTTGTTTATTCATGGCAAAAACAAGGAGGTCTAATTCCTTCTGCTGCCCTTACACAAGGTCCTACAATGACCATCCCTGATGCAAGTCCTGAGGATGCGGGAACCTATATTTGTAGTGCCTCAAATCCACATACGTCCATGGACATACCAACTGTACTCGTGGTGACTGGGGTTGTGCCATACTTTTCTCAGGCACCTCAATCCTACATGTCATTGCCGACTCTACCAGATGCCTATCTTAAATTTGACATTGAAATTTCCTTCCGTCCTGAAGACAAGAATGGTAAAATAAATTATTACAAAATTGTTCATTTTGAATTAAAGTTGGCACTAGAATTGAGCTAATTTTTTGTGTTTTGCAGGTATACTCTTGTACAATGGTCAACAACGAGACGGTGGTGGAGATTTTATGTCATTTGGATTATCAAATGGAGTTCCAGAATTTCGATTTGATGTTGGCTCTGGGCCAGCAGTCATTCGGGGAAGTCATTCAGTAGACATTGGTGAATGGACAACTGTCAAACTCAATAGAGATCGTACAGACGGCACAATGATTGTTAATGAGGAAGGACCATTCTTTGGAAGTATTAAGGGTAGTTTCCAGGTATAAAAGTTTTTGCTAATTAATAATTATTTCATAATTTAGTACAGTAAAAGGTGATGTCTCTGATTTGTTAAACTTTTATCCAACTTTTATGACAAAATGATTGTAATGTGGTAATGCTTAACATGGACTTATTATTTTGTTTTCAGGGCTTAAATCTTATTGAGCCTTTATATGTGGGAGGTGTTCCAAATTTTAATTCTATTCATCGCCTTGCGGGGCAGACCAAAGGATTCACTGGTTGCATTGGTCAACTTATTATTGGCGGGAAGAAACAGCAACTTCTTCGTGATTCTCAAACTAGTCGCGGCGTTTCAACTTGTGATACTTGTGTATGTAGAAAATATAATTTTTCTTTATTTCAAATCATTCATTTGTAGAAATTTATTAATTTATCTTTTTGTTATTTGTAAAGGGTAAAAATGAAAAATTATGCCAACATGGTGGAGTTTGTCAAGAAGGTTTGACAAGGAGAGGGTTCACTTGTATCTGTCCGCCAGGTTTCCAGGTTAAAATAATTTTTATTTGGAGTACAATTTTGATAAGGAGTCTAGCTTTAATTTTATACTGATTCTTTTGACTATTTTTTGCAGGGAGATGAATGCGAAACAGCAGGCCAAGCTTGCTTCCCTGGTGCTTGTGCTACAGGAAAATGTGTTAATGTTCCAGGTAAAATATAAATATAATGTTCATAAAACAGATTTTTTGAATGGTTTTTTCATGAAATGACAATGGCATCAATTAATTATTTTTTAGGAGGCTTTGACTGCTACTGTCCATTTGGTAAAACTGGGGTTAGATGTGAAAGAGATGTCATAATTTTTGAGCCATCTTTCACTGGTGACTCTTTCCTCTCCTATCCTACACCAAAGGCATTAAAGTCCCTCAAAATGGCCATGAAAATCAAACCGGACACGGATGAGGATGGCCTTCTAATGTATTGTTCTCAATCCGATGAAGGAATGGGCGACTACACTGCCCTTACAATTAAAGATAAACACGTAGAGTTTCATGTAAGAAATTTTTATAAAATTAATTAATTTGACTTACACTTCAATGCAACTTAATTAATAATTATTTTATTGAATATTCTTTGCAGTATGATACTGGTAGTGGACCAGCTGTGATTCGTAGTAAGAGACAAATTAAAGTAGGGGAATGGCTTGGAATTTCATTCGAGAGAAACCTCCAAGATGGTGAATTAGTGATACAAGGGGATGAACCAAGTATAGGAAAGTCTCCTGGTACTACAAGGGGATTAAACTTAAAGACGCCACTTTATTTGGGTGGTTATGATCGTCAACGCGTCCAACTTAATTCTAATCTAAGAGTTAGTCATTTTACTAATTTGTCAATTATTACATGTTTATGTCTGATTCATATTTTATCTATTTCTAATTTATTTTTCAGGGTTTTGAAGGATTTTCTGGTTGTGTTTCGGAAGTAAGTTTCATGAGCTTTTTAAAAATAATTATTCAAAGAAAAGACAATTTACAATACCTCTTAATGTATATTGATTATTTACTATTCAATAGCTTGCCGTTTCTGGAATGGAGCTTGATATTGTCAATTCCGTCATCGAGGGTGCCAACGTAGAAAATTGTGGGGGTGCCGCTCAAGAATGTGTAAGGATTTAATTGTAGAATGATGATTGAAAAAACATGACGACCATACTAATAGAATTTGATGATATTTTGAATTTTATTTACTAGGAGGGAGTAAATCCGTGTCAAAATGATGCCAAATGTAAAAGTAATTCCACCCATCCTTATTTTTGTGAATGTCCCTATTCTTACAGTGGTCGACACTGTGAAATCCGCGACAGCTGCGCTCCAAGGGTAAAATCATTACTTAATTATAATTATAATAATTTTATTGCAAGAAAATCTAATGGCATTGTACTTTATAGGACGGTGAGGCCGTCTGTAAAAACGGTGGAGTGTGCCATGGAATGGGCACAACCTACAAATGTGCCTGCCTTAAGGGATTCCACGGCAAAAATTGTCAAGAAAGTAAATTCTCGCGATCTTTTATGTCACTAAAATGTCTCAATTGAAATTGTGTGTACTAACTGTGGTTTTTTTCCCTTGCAATTTCAGAATTAGAATTTACCGAGTCCGTCGCTTTTCGAGGAGAAGGCTATTTAGAATTAAATCAAACCCTCATGCCTCACACGAATCCATTAGAACAAGAAATAATAACTATTGAATTATCTACGACGACGGGTCATGGTTTAATTTTGTGGCATGGGCAACCACCTTCAGAAGTTGATCCTGATGACTACCTTGCCATTGGTCTAAAAGAAGGTAAAATTGAAATAAGATGGGACCTTGGTGAGGGAGAAGGAAGAGTTGAGTCCAAGGAACAAGTTGATGATGGCAAGAAGCACAAAGTACGTTTTCATTTAATTTTAAAATAATTATTCACAACAAGAACAATTCATTAACTAGATATTCCAGTTATTCGTCATTTAAATTTCATCTTTTGTAATAAATTTTTTAGATTGTGATTAAACGGGAAGGATCACATGGTAGTTTAGAAATTGATGACAGCGGCGTTCCCGAATTTTCAGACAGTCCAGGCTTGACCCAAACTTTGAATACAAGAGGAAACATTTATATTGGTGGTCTGCCAAATCCTATTAAGATGACTCATGGGAAATACAGTGATGGGTTCATTGGTTGTGTTCACTCTCTACAAATTCAATCACATGAGAGCATTAACTTAAATGAGAATGCTGTCTCTGCCGTCAATGTTGGCCCTTGCTCAACGTATGTCTTTTTATAAATTCATTATTTTTACCAATTGAAATAATTTTAATACCCTTACATATTTGTAGATGTATAACTATGCTCATTAGGTAGTTTAAAATTGATAACAAAGATAGAAATGATTTGTTTCTAACGACTAATGTATTGACACTTTGGGACCTGTCTTTGTTTTGTTGTTGTGGGGACTGTTCAACAGAAATTGGTGGCAAGCACTAGTTTCGGATGATGCAGAATCGGATGGTGTCACTCTTCACACTGCGTCTTTCACATCTCACTACTTGTCTACCTTCCTTCCGCTTTGCACAGCCCACTCTTTTCTCTTCTTCTTCTCATAACACTACCTGACAACAATAAACGAACCACAAAAAAATCTTTTGTATATTTTCCTCTCTTTCTCTCTTTCTTTCTCTCTCTTATCTCACTTTTTTATACCTCGACCACTTCTACTTCTAACTACTAATAATCATTGATGAGACATTGAATTCTAATTCTTCAAGGTACACAACCTCTTCAATACGAAACTTTTCATCTTGTTTTTTTTGAAAATTTAATATTTATCTCCCCTGCACTTCTTTCTGTTGTTTTCGTTTTAAACTTTCTTTATTTCTAGCCTTGCATGTGTAGACTTGATGACTTGCCACAAAAAATTTGACGTGTAGTTAGTAGTTAGTATGACTTTATATTTTAATTGTGACTTATTTTTATTAAAATTCTTTTAGTTGTTTGTTAATTATTCCCCTGTTGTAATTTTTTTAGTTGACAATAATTTCAAAAATCTTTGGATCATATTTAATAGAACACTCATGTTTTCAAATTCTTTACAATTAATTTAATTGTTAACTTTTAGGGGGAATGGCCACCATCATCACAAAGGAAAAACCAATGGTCACAAAAATGGACATAAAAATGGACATCGAAACGGTCATAAACATAATGAACACCATCATAATCATCATGAAAATGATTTTGATGACTACGGTTTTGTAGAAGGGCGGTTACAACATGCGTGATCAGAGATACTCTAGGAATTAAAGTTTAAAGAAAAGAGAGAAAATAATTACCAACAATATACCGTAAACTCCCGTTTAACCGCCTAGGCGCTTATTTATCAAATCAGGTCGGCGGGTAGGCGCTTATTAGAGATAGGCGGTTATTTGGGAGTGGGCGGTTAAACGGGAGTTTACGGTATGTAAGTTAGCTTAGAATTATATAATGTAATTTTAAGTCTATTTTACCAGTTTTCTTACTGAAAAAAATTTATGTCGTGTGCGTCCTTCTCGATCGAATTTTATCAAGAAACAAAAAAAAACACTCTAAAAATAAGTTTACATAACTCTATTATTATACAATTATACGCTGTCATGGATTGAAGTTGTAAAATGTATATTACAAGAGAGACAAAGGGCAAATCATCTCTTGCTTCCGCACAATCAAAAAAAAACAACGACTTAATTTTTGACTTTTTCTACGCCAAAATATTTAAACATTTCACATGAAATTTTGTTGAATATGAAAATGTGTATAACTGAAAGTACGAGGAGCTTATTATGTTTCATATTATGTACATAAAACGTATAATATATATATATACCCCCTGTATATGAAGACATAATGAATGTAAAAAAAAACTTTAATGATTTTTAAAGCTCCATTATTGTTATATTATTGTTAAATTGTGCCAATTAATTGACAAACGCTAAAAAAATTTTGCTTCAAAAAAAAAGAAAAGAGAAAGCAAAGGAGAAAAAACCCTTAATTAATTATCTACAAAACTTATACTTATCATGAGTTCTCAAATAATGTCAAGTGTATAATCAATCAAAGAGAAAGTTTTTGTGTAAAACAAAGAGAATATTTATGATTATATCGTGTTTCAAGTACCTGCGTTAACCACTATGAGCAACTGTTAAATGTAATACAAACTATTGTATTACAAAATAATTCTAATGTACCATATTTAATAATTAAGACATATTATATAAATATATATTTAATTTCGCATTAGTGTAAGTCTGTGTGTGACTGTGAGTGAGCAAGGAATTTTTTGAGGGGTAGGAATCAACTCAAAAAAAAAGTCCAAGATCAACAAAGTGGATCAAAAGAGCAAGAGGAAGCTTTTAATTTTCAAAGTCAGTTTTTATTAAGTTAGTTTACATATAAATATCTAAATGTAATAATTTTTCTGCTTATAGATAGCAACATTACAGTATAGAAATTATTATTTAGACAGATAGTTACATTAATTATAGGTAGATAAATTTAAAAAAAAGAATGAATTGTTTACCTATAGAGAATGAGCTTGCAAATTTATTTCAACAAAAGGAAAGAAGAATTATACTAGACTAGAGCATATTTAAATATTTAATTTAATATGTTTTACATGTATAATAATTATTTGAGGTTTTTTTTGGTGAATTTTTTTTATCTCTGCTAGTCTCCTGCCAACTTTATATTTAATAGTAATTTCAACTTCAATGTGCCAATTTTTTCTTAAATATTCCATTGTACATTAATAAGGTAGTGGTACGTACTATGTAGTAGAATATATGTGTAAAAAATAAGTATATGTAAATTACTAAGTTAAAATTAATTCTAGTTTCAACCTGGTTGTAGTATATCTGTAAGTAGAGACAGAAGAAAAAAAACTGATGAGGAAATGTGTCATAGTACGACTACAATATTTGACTTAACATAATATTGAGTGGTTGACTTAATGAAATGCTGGTTTGACAATAAGCCTAAATTATTACATTGTTGTTGTTACAACTTGTTCCATTTTTCAATGATGAATGAGAATATGCAACCATCCAAATAATAGTTTTTAAAAAAAATGTATTTACAATGTAAGTGAATGTAAAAACAAAAATATACTTTATGCTGTGTATATATTGGTGCAATATAATATATATTATTATAAATATATATATATAACTTGTTATATGCCAAGAATGCAAATATGTAATATAATGAAAAGAGTCTATGATAATTGATAATAATCTGTACAGATTTTTGGGAGGTTGTACATAACATAAATTGTAGAAGAGAAAAATGATGGAATCGAAAGATGCTATATATATATATTATGAAATTTTATGTATTATTTCACTATTATAAATTCTACAATTTTTTCCTTCTCTCCTCAGATCACGTATTGTAGTTTTACACAAGTACAGAGACAACTAATGTACTAGTACAAGTATTATAATTTCATTTGTATACATTTTTTTAGCCTAGGCTAATTATGATGCCATGTTAGTCTTATTCTTTGAATTTAATTATTATTGTATTCTTAGAAATCCCAGTGAAAATTGTTCAAAAAATATGCCGAGAATGATGCTGAACTATACAGGTGATGATTTTACAATTTTAATTCAAAATAAAATTTTTAAAAGGGGAAAAGTTTTTTTAAAAAATGACCATGATGAATGAGAACGATATTCTAGTTAATTGACGCTGTAAAAAAAATTGACTAAATAATATTTATAAATTTTAGAAGGGTATTTAAAAAAACAACAAGAAAATGCAATAATTGTTTTTTATACACAAAACATAAAATAACATTCATCGTACGTTGTTGTTGTACATTGTAATATATTTAAATGTAAATTGTAAATTTTGTCCTGATATGTCCTGGCCGTGCCTTAAATCACACAATAAGATGATGAAGAAAAAAAAACCTACAAGATTGTGTAGAGTTCTATTAAGAAAACAATATTAATTAAAAATATTATTCTACTTAAATATTATTGTACAGAGAAAGCGACAGTGACAGTCGATGAATTCCCGATTGCCATTTCTTCAATGTATGAATTTATATTATATAAATATTCGCAAAAAAAAGATAATTTGATTCGTAAAAAGAAATTAATGTTTGTTGGTATTTCATACAATGCGGGTCTTTATAGCTTTAAAAAAAATAATTAATTATGATAAAATACCACTATGATTATTGTAATGTGTCCTTTTAATTTTTAATCAAAAAAGTATTTCTATTCCTACAGCTAAATAAGGGTAGGGACTACAAACTTAAAACTTTATAAAAGAGTTTATATAAAATATAAATCCGTTTTATAAAGAATAGGAGAAAATACAATTTTTTTCTCATAAAACTTTCACTTTAAACTGCCATATTTTCTTAACTGCCATTGACTTGTTAAATTTTTTGTTTTTTTTGTTTTTTTTTGTTTGTTTGGGATTTTATGATAAATGATAATTTATACAAACTTTTTTTTGTATAGCCAATCTTTAATAAGGTAAAACAAAATGTATTTGATTTGATTACCTCCAGTATTTGTCTCAAGTTACTTTTTTGTGCTCTTTTTTGTGTTTAGACAATTTATGGTATAGGTTAAATAGGTACTCGTAAATAACTGATTAATTGATTATTATTTATACACTAATATACATAATAATATTTTTTAGTCAACGATTCCTTGAGACCCGGTCAAATTTTTCACAATTTCTCAAATAACTTTTAAGTAATTGCTACATACACAAGATGATTGTGACGACTATTAAAAATATTATATGGCCATAAAATAATATAAAATATAGATTATACTTAATATAAATAAATAATGCCTAGAACTTTTCTTACCATGTGCTATACAAAACTCAAGAGGAAGAATTTTACAAATATATATACTTATATTATCTCCGACATTATATCTGACTATTTAAAAAATTATGATGATTTACTACTAAAAAACTGATTTTAAAAAAAAACTTTGAAAATTTTAAAAGCGTCAAAAACCAAAATATATTACGAAGGGTTGTACACATGTAAAATCTAATCTATAATAAATATGCGTGTCCAAAATAAAAATAAACAAAATACGACTATATAAATATATATATACTGTACTACTACTTGTACTATCATGTAAAATTAATTAATAAACAAAATGTATAATAAAGTCCAGCCCTAATATATATACACATTACGTACATATATATGTGGGATTAGTATAATTGACCTATTCACAACGAATTTTACATGCATTGGCCATTGGACTTGTGTGATTGTCTACATTAAAAGAAACTTAGTGGAATTAATCAGAGATGAACTATAAAAAATGTGCATATGTCACGAGGTCAACTCCTCAAGTTTTTTTTAGAATTTAATTCATCTTAAAAAATATCACGGGGGCCATGAAAAAGTTTAAAATGTCATGAGATAAGTTTCTTGGCTTCATTTTTTTATATGGAATTTAAAAGTGCCAATTGAGACGACTGCATTAAATTAAAATAGTCAATGATCGTAATTTTTGACAAGCTGTGACTTGGTGTAGCGCAAAATTAATTAAATGGCACAAAGTAAATTGAAGACAATTCCATTGGAATTAGCAATTAATTTTGGACGTAGCTACTCTTTGGCATTAGTGAATCAACCAATATTGGTGAAGTCGATTACAAGGTTTTGAATTCAACATAATTGAAATTATTTTAATGGAGGGAATGTTTTGTAAGTTTTCATTTATTTTTCAGTGGATTTCTTGCAGTCCTAGGAAATTTAATTGGGCAGAAATTAGAGAATTGTAAACAAAGTAAAAGAAAATTATCCAAATGGAAATTAAACTGGCAATCAGTGATAGCCTACGCAATTTTTGGATGTTTCGTTAATGGTCCCATTACTCATTTCTATTTAAATTTGTTGGAAAAATATGGTCCAAAAAATTCATTTGTAAAATTATTTATTGATCGACTCATTTATGGCCCTGCCTTTCTCTACTTGACATTAAATTTACTGAATATTTTACAGGTAAACAATTTATTAAAATTAAATAAATTCCCCAATAAAATTAAATAAATTCTTGCATTAGGGACAAGGACTGGAGAAAACGAGACAACATGTCAAGAGAATTTATTGTAATACATTAAAAGCTAATTTAAAAATTTGGACCATTTGTCAGTACATTAACTTAAATTTTGTTCCATTGGAGGTAAGAATTGTCCTGATTTTTGTGAATTGTTTTTTAAGATTTAACTGTCCATTAATTCTTCATTTTTATTTCTCGTAGTATCGCTCCCTTGTCGGAAATTTGGTTTCTCTATTTTGGAATATTTATCTCAGTGGAATAAAAAAGTGTCCAGAAGAGAGTGATACAAAAAAATTACAACCAAGTCTTCCCAAAATTGGAAAAGATGGAGAATAGAGATTTAATGTATTTTTAATTCATAAAATTTACATAATTGAATTAAATTCCTTTTGTATTTATTCCAATTAAAATTTAATTACAGTGAATAATTTGCATTAAAAAACCTGACTAGAAATATTGTGGACTATTGGTTTATCTGTTCTTAAATAAATTCCAGTGACGTATGAAGGAAATGGCTCTTTGAAAATTAAACAATGGACAAATCACAGATCAAATGGAATTAAATACTATACACAAAGTTAAGACTCTTTTCCTCACCAGCTAAAGTCACGACTTGGTTCTTTTGTGTTTCCTTCGTCTTACAAAGCCCGGAAATTCCAGACGAATGAATTGTTTTTTTTACTTCTATGGCGTCTCAATTTTGTATGACGACGAATTTTCTTTTGTAAAAATTCTTAATTTTTTTTTCTACGATCAATTACATGAATTGCACAATTTTTGAATGGTCCAATGCATACTACAATGTCCAATTATGGACCCAATGTTACCTGCAATTTGCACAAAAGCTTTTGCTTTTGTACAATTTTGTGATGAATCATTAAATCGAGCCTTTAAAAAAACAAGTAACAAAGCATAAACTTTTTATTTTCAAAATTTTAAAATGAATAAATTGTACATAGCAAATAGGATAGTCATCAATAACAACAACAGTTAAAAGTCTTCTTCTCAATTAAAATTATTGCCCCTTTATCACAAAAAACACCTGTAATTTAGGAATATATGAACAAAGCGTACTCTACCTGTATAAAATATTTTTAAATGTTTAACTGACCAAAAGGCAAAAATAGTACAGAGTCGCAATATTGAATTGTGACAAGATTGAAACCAAAAAATAAATTTTACTCCTTCAAAAAAATCCCATGAAGTGCATTAGGGATTTCCTGTTGAAAAGTAGCCCTTGCAATCTCATGCATATTTTTATCCAAAAACAAGAGAAAATCCTGTCCATTATCTCTTGTGTCAGACATGGCAGCCAAGATGACTCCATCATCTTCCTCACCAGAAGGATGAGGATTTGGAATAAAATAAGGTTCTCCAGGAAAAACATAATCATTCTCTTTAAAATAAATAATTTCCTTGGTCTCTGTATTCACTTTACAGATTTTATTTCTAAAAGAGTTGACATTGATGGTTCCAGAGGCATACCAAAATTTATTTTTCTTGCCAAATCTCTCTTGTCGATTTATGCATGGTAATTCCAGTCCTTTTTCTTGTATCAATAATTCCGGTGTCAAAATAATTCGATTTCCTTGTCTCACAGCTTTGGCCTCCATTGAGACTCCTTGTTTGACTAAATTGACATTTTCTTCTACCAATTTGACGTCATCCACCAGTGGAATGATGAATCGTTGAGCTTGAGGGAAATCCGATTTATTTATTTTGTTTTGTCGAAGAGTTTCTATATAAAAAATATCCAAGACTGATGGTGATGGATAGGTGATCATGTCGACAATTATCTGTACAAAAAAATTATATAATTTTTAAATAATTATCATCACCATTTAAATTAAAATATTTAATTATTTACATGATTATCTTCTTCAAAACAATTGATGGTATGCATATAGTAAAAGGACTCATTGGAATAAAATTCAGTCTTGTAAACTTTTCCATTTTTGGAAACCACAATAAAACGATTCTTCTCATCTCCTCTCCAATCAAGCCAGTCTTTGACGGCATTCTTTTTTATGAGAGCAGTGCACATTTTTGACATGCTGGCAACGTATGGCTACAATTTAAAAAATTAATTAATTATTTTAAAATTAAAAGCGTAAATTAATATTAATTTTAAATTACCTGTTCAATTAAAATGACATGATTTTGACTCATCCCAAAGGAATGCATGGTGGCTATGGCTCCATTCCATCGACTAGGAATTGAGGCGATGGTTGTAAAATTTTTGAGCATTTCTTTTGAAGAACATTTTTGGGAGGAACCAGCGGGGACTTTGATAATGTGGTACTTGAGTCCAGTAAATAAAGTGACACCAACATTCCAGAAATCTCCAGTCACGGGGTCAGTTAAGGGATGAGCACTTTGACTGGACAGGCCAAAATGTTTATTTGTGTCTTGTTTCTCAGACTGTCCAAGATTCTTGAGGTCAATCTTCCGGAAGAAACAAGTGTCAGCTGTGGAGAATAGATCACTGCCTATTGTGTACAGTGTTGAGTAGTCATTGTCGGTGAATTCTGGTACCTGCAATTATAATTTAATTGTATTTTAAATAAAATCTTACATTTTTTAATTGTTTAAGCTTAGTATTTAGCTATTAATTAGCTTTTGTTATTATGCTTTTATTAATTACCAAAGCTGTCACAAACTTGGACAACAACGATTTAGATGGATCTGGATATCCATGAGTGGCAAATTCTGTAATGACCTTTAAAAAATAATAAAAAGAAAAATTTTGTACTCAACTAAATAAAAATTATTATTTTTAAAGGAGGGGGCATCTAATTTGCATGCTATGTATCTGTACAATAATTATTTTTAGGGTTATATTTTACTCTATAAAATAATGACCGGTTTTCCAGCAACAATGGCCCTCCTGTACGCATCACTTTGAAGATATTTTTTCTCCAGGGTGACTCGATCTTGACTGATAAAAAATTTAGTTAACATGGCGTATCCATCGAGAAGATGATTTATACAAAATCCATCTTTTCCCAAATCAAATTTGGATGGTCCAACACGACAGTAGACTCCAGGACCCAACCAACTAGGAATTTCACCTGTAATTAGTAACACAATTAAAATTCATTATTCAAGTTTACAGCCTGCAATTTTTTATTTTACATATATAAATATATATATAATTACACATGCTGTCATGTAAAATGTAATTAGTACCTTTAATCTCTGCTATTTCCGTCTCAACTGTCTCCTCTGCTGACTGAAAAAGTTTGGATATGTTGACGTTGGACATTTTTTTTAAAAAAAAATTAGACAGTCATAAACAAAATAAAGGAAATTATTTTACACCATACAGAAAATTTGTACACTTAAAAATATAATCTTGGCAATTAATTAGTTGTTAAAATGAGAAATGAGGAAAAGAACTAAAACTCGGCTGTCAACCTCAACACAGGACAGAATTGTGTGTGTAAAAATTCAAGACTGTTGGTGTAGACTCTGTGTACTGTACAAAGGTGCAGAACGAGAACAACAAAAACAATTGACCATGAGAAAAGCCGATGCCCGAGAGGAGACTAACGATAAGGTTGTATTAAGAATGAACATGAAAGGGAAAAAAAATTACATACATCTTTTTCATTCTTGGAGTCTTACAAGTCTTAGGGGGACTGACAAGACCAAGATTTGTATAAGATGTATCTGTATAATCTTCAGTTTGGAAAATGCCCACAAACTAAACTCCACTGGTACATAGAAATTTTTATACGTATCATCATCATCACGACAGCTTTAGTAGTGGCAAATGAAAAAAATTCCATGTATAAATTAGACTCTATTCCATGTATGTACATACATATGTACAGATACTACATAATAATAAGCCAAGAGGAGATGGGCCTTACACAAAACAACTCGTATTACATCTTTCATTTGGTAAAGATTTTCCCTTTCGATAGTTGACAGAATACATGCATCCAGTCATGTATGTACAGATACATGCATCAGTATTGTTATAAGATGTAATAATAAGAGTCTTTTTGATTCTCAGCTAAGAGAAGCTCCTTGTTTTTATAACACAATTTTCAAGTTCATTTCCCTACAAATGTTGTACGAGTACTGCCCCATCATTTTTACTGGGATGAATTGAATGAGGGGTTGAAAAGATATTACTAAATGTGACCGCATATTATTATGTATATAGCTTGTTTTATAATATTTTATCAAGGGAGGATCCATATTGAAAAAAATATTTATTCATTTTCATATTCTTTTACACACAACTTCCTTTTATTGTTTTTTTGTGAAGTTTTGGAGCTTGTAAAGTCATCTCTATGGATTTTATTCAGTTTTAAGTGGAATGGACAAGATTTCATGTAATATTTTCCATGTTTTTTGATAACATTTAGTCTTGAAATTTGGTTGACAGGATGTACACTTGAATTTGAAAATAATTATTATCAACATGAGAAGAAAAACAAATAAGGGTAAACTTGAAGATAAATTTGTAAAGGTTAAAGGAGAAAGGGCTATTTTTGATAAACTCCCAAAGAGCCAAGGACAAAGATTTGTAAAGGGTCCCCTTTCATCCTTAGGCTGTCCTAGTGAAACTTTCTCAAATCTGAATAACATTTACAAAGTCACTCGGTACACCACAAATAAAATTTGGGATGCCACAAACATTTTTCGAGTCTTAACCTTCAGTTAAATGCTCTGTAGTGAATAAATAATAATTTTGAAATAAAATAATAATTATTCCAATAATTATTATTCAGTATTTAAAATTTCAGCAGTCTAGTTAAAATTAGTTATTATCGATTTCCAACAAAGTCAAAAGGACGCCATCAAGGAAATCCAGGGATCTATGGAAAAGAAAACCCGGGTAGAATCATCACATCTGTGGAGAGAGGGCATCCAATCATACAATTTTGGACTAAAAATTCCCATCTTGGAAAATCTCAAATCTCAGCTAAAAAGAAAAAAGGACTCTCACTTGACTCCATTTTTTCTCACCTTTGTCCTATACATCACTTTCCAGAAAAAAAATGTAATAAATTTATCACAACATAAAATGAAGGAGAAGCAACAATTGAATTTTTTGTTGGCTCTACAAATAGGCTCAAATTTTTATTTAACTTGTTTATTATTTATATACTTTATTTTATTTAAAAAATGCTACAAGTTGAGTTTACTAAAAAAAAATACAACTGTAAATAGGACTTAAAATTTCCCTGGATAATTAATTAATTTTTCAAATTATAATCATTCATTACTAAGTCTAACTTTTACAGATACATAAGGACAGACTACAGACTCGGACAGCATTTCCCAGTTTCATTTGTGTAATAACAAAATTTTAATTAATAATAAAGTATTTTCCTTTCTATTATTATGATTGTGTCGACGAGAGTAGATCCTTTTCCCTTTTTATTAATGTAGAAAGAGAGAGAGAGAAGAGTCAATCCAAAATCGATTAAAAACTCTTTTGCCTCCCTGCTGTAAAGTCTAAAAACTACAAGAGGAAACTTTTGGTCGACAGCGCAATCACTTTTATATATATAAAATTGTGCATGAATTAATTTTCAGCTAAAATTCTCTCTCTCTCTCTCTCTCTCTACCCCTCCCCACCCCCTGTCTCTTTTATGGAAATCTCAGTTTCCTTAAACACTTTTCCCTGTACAATACGAACTTGCTTCCTTAGAATTTTCTCAAAGAGATGAATTTGGCTTGTACTAATAAAATAATTATTATGCTTGCATGAGTGACAAAGATAGTGAATGGAAATTAGATTAATAATGTTATCAATTAAATTTTTAAAAAAGGTACTAACGTAACATTTATGAATGGGGTGTACATATTTAATTTTTCATCTCTCTCCCTCCCCCTCTCTGTATTGTTTGACAGAGTTAAACAAAAGAGTATTTTGAATTTTTTAACCAAGGTATTTAAATCTAATTTATACCATAGTCCTTTATAAGTTTTGCCTTTTTTCAATGACAATGTGCATGCATGACATGCTATTGTATGTACATATGTGCATTTGTAGACTAATTAATTATTCTACAACTCCAAAACTGACTCACATTCAACAAAAGGCTATGCATATGAATTAACTTGATATGGAGAGAGATACAGTCTGGTTTTAATTCATTATCTTTAATAATCTGCATCGTCAACACGGTTACATATTTAAAAAGTTTTGCTCTATTAAAATGAACAAAGTTATCAGCTATCTCTCTCTCTCTGTCTCT
Source organism: Arrhopalites spinosus (assembly GCA_034700945.1). Taxonomy (NCBI): domain Eukaryota; kingdom Metazoa; phylum Arthropoda; class Collembola; order Symphypleona; family Arrhopalitidae; genus Arrhopalites; species Arrhopalites spinosus. Next base: position 7,800 of record JAQIVZ010000170.1, on the reverse strand, counting down.
CTCTGCAGCTCTGGTATGATCTACATCTCTATTCATTTCGTAATAATTTTGTGTCCACAGGAGGTCCCTTAATTTATTTATCTTGTGACCACCACAAATTGTAAAGTTAAACAATTTTTTTTGTTAACAATAGTAAAAATGATATTTTTAAACTAGTTTAAAAATAAATCAATAGTATTATGACATTCCTGGCTATTGGCATTGATTCCGTTTTAATAGTAATAAAAAATACATTTTTTTCTGTAACAAGTCAATTAAAATTCCCTCCTAATGTTGTTTTGTATTTTTAATCATCCAAAAAATGGTTGGAAGCATTTTGGACGAAACTATGAGACTATAAATAAAATCAAAGAATTTTTTTAAAAGGAATATTTCAATCTGTCATGTCATTTAAATAAAAAAGAAACATGTCTACAAATAAATAATGTTAACCTTTAACTGTAATCTGTAATTCTCCTTCTCTTTAACCGACATTAACATTTTTGTTTGTTTTAAAATCCTTCAGTTTAACAAATTTATTTACTAAATATTTACCCTTTTTAATCAGATCAAATTTGAAAATGACTTGAGGGTTGTCATATCTCATATAAAATTACAAGAGAGAGAGAGATATATATTTTAAATGAGTTGAGTTGAACAACAACTAAATTAAGTGGGCTCAACGTCATCCTGTTAAAAAAACATTCTATTGTTGTTTTTTTTTCTCATACCATTTATGACGTATGTATGACAATGTTACAAGATAAGACAATTGATTTTGAAGGACTACCTTGCCCTTGTCAACAAATTGATTTAGAAGAGCAACCAAACCAATAAAGAAAATCAAAAGTGCTGGCCAAGAGGAACAGACAACTCAATACATTTTTGTACACAAACAAGACTAAAAAGCTAAATTTAAACTATTACATAATTATTTACATAATTTTCTACTCTTATTGGTCAAGAATAATATTCTTGATTGTGGCTGTGTCTTTAGGTGTCAAAATCTTAATTGGCCTTTAACGTACAGACGGACGATCAGACAAGAAAAATGGTAGACAGACAAAAAACAATATAAATTCATTGTAGTGTAGAGTAATATAGACATGAATTAATAACAAAAAAAAATGACAGATCATCATGAACAGATAAAAACAAAAGTTTCAAGGTTGCAAGGTTAACAGGAAGGAAAGAATTCTATTGTACTACATATGACATATACACTGCACATAATTATTAATGAACAAAAAAGGGAGACATTTGTATTCACATTATATACCTAATAAATTGGACCATGCACTCTCTTTGACCCTATTTGACTATGATTACACATACACGGCATGTCATACAAGGTGCTCCTGTATTTAATAAGGTAGTGGAGTGTATTATATAATAAATACAAAATAATATTGATTTATTTTATCATTATCTCCATTGCATCATCGACTCCAAATAATACTTTTTTAAAAAACCCCCAAAGACTCAAATGGACAAACCTTTACCTTTGTCATGTGCATATTTCTATGCAAATTGCAGATCTACATTACACAACTACTCTGTACACACAAAAAAAGGAGGCAGACAGTCAATAGAAAGATGTGGAGGTAAAATAGAGAGAACAAGACCGTGTCTACATATTTCCTTCCGGCTTTAATCTTTTTTGTTCTTTCTCTCTCTCTTCTATTCATCTTTTTAATCAACAAGAAAAGGAAAGGAATTTTTTTATCTAAATGGAGACTATTCACAATCACGAACGTGCTTTTTAAAAAAATGTAAAAAAATGTAAAAAAATTAAAGTTTTCATAGTCACCTTGATCTCAACAACAAAGACAGTTAAAGAGCAAGAGCAAGAATTTTGTATGTCAAAAGCTGTCAAAAGCATTTTACTTTGTTTCTACATTAATAAAAAAAAATTAACTTGATGTAACATTTTAATTGATTTAATTACATTCTAATATTTATTATAAAAGTATGTACATGTCTCTCCATGTTCTAAAATAATCTTAACAATTGTCATACAAGATTTAAGACCACTTTGGTCCTCCTTTTTCGTCTAAAAAAACTTTTTCTCAACAGATACAAAAATGGGAGGAGGGGGATGATGACCACTTTTAAAAAGAAACTCTGCCTTTACTTTTTTATACACAAGTTTTCCAATAATTTTCAAAATTTATGAAAGCTTTCAACTTCCTTTTTTTTTGTCAAGGGTATTTCTATAAATTGTCACAAAAGAACTACCTTGCAAGAGAGAGAGAGAGAGAGTTTTTTTTATAAATATCTGTAAAATAAAATTTGTACAATAAAATTTGGATCAATACATGATACATCTGTATATTTTTCTCTTGTGTTGTATTGTACAATGTATAGATACATAGAAAAAAATTATTATTGATATTGATTCACCAAAAGTGTACCTCTTGAATTAGTTTGAGTATCCTCTCTCTCTCTTGAGTCACTTGAATTCTCTAGAAAAAAAAGTATAATAAATACTTTCATAATAATAAACTAGAAATCAGGAATTTATTTTTCTTCAAGTATCTCTAGCTAGTAGCTACAGATATAGTAGAGGCTGTAGTAGATAGAGATAAATAATAAAATAAAATAAACTTTTCTTTCATATTCTTAAATTTTGAATTTTTTAGTCCATATTATTATGTCCCACTTTTTTTTTTCTTATTTGTCATTCTCAATTTCCTCTAGTCTCTCTCTAGTCGGGCTCCAAAGTACAAAAAGGAAGAATGGGAATAAAGTTGAGAAAAATAAATAAAAATAGCTGAGAGAGAGAGAGAGAGGAAGAAAAAAATGATGTGAGAAATGAGGAAATTTAAATGCACCGACCGACCACTGAATAACAAAACTCTCATTTTATTTCCTTTTGAAGTTTTCTTCCTTCCCCCCCCCCCCCCCCAAAAATGGATGACAAAACTTTTTTTTTTGAATAGCAGCTTGAACCTTTTACCTTACAACTGAGAAGATTGAGAAGACTCAAGTCTATTTTTCCGGACGTTTCTCATATCCACTTTGAATTTTTATGGATATTCCGCTACTACTCCATTCCAATTGGCAATCCTGATTTTTTTTTCATAACTCGTCATCACAGACAGACAGAGAGAGAGAGAGAGGCTTGAAAAAAGGAAAAATTCCGATTCTTCAGATAAAAATATTTTATATAACTCACAAGTCACTATATTCCTACACAGAAAAATAGAGAGAGAGAGAGAGAGAGAGAAGAACCGCAGACTCAAAAAAAAGAAGAGTTTTGGAATCGGAACAGGAAGATTATTTAATGGAATACAAATACCATAAATATTATCCAGATATCCAGATGATCTGATGTATAATATAAAGAAATCGACCTCAAAAAAATATAAAATATTCTCCAGCTTATAAATTTATATACATACATGTTCTCTCACTTACTTTACATTATTAGCTCCAAGTTCTCTCTCCCACTTTGGAAAAAAGGAAGAACGCATTGCGGAAGCTTTTCCCTACTGATATATGATGAAAATAGTGTACAAATATAAATATTTAATGATATTTGGAATAGTCTTGAGATTCATTTTTTCCCTCCCTGTGGGCCCCTTACTTTATTTCACAATCAACTTTCTCCTCCTTTTTTTTAATCCATCCAACTCCCTCTTACAAACTGCTAGTACTTTCTCCTATAAGAGTGAAAATGTTTATAGTTAAAATTTCAATAATATTCTCTTTCAAGTAAAAAACGGCATAGAGGGAATATCTGTAGACTGTAGTGAATAGTTAACAATTTTAATGATTATTAATTTTAACTAGTACTAGTACACTACAGACAGTAGACACAAGACACAAAGCCCATGAATCTACATCTCCCATGTTCAAAAAATTCATGCTTTTTCCTTATTTCATCCCCCATCACCCTCCTCAAAGAGACTGGAGACTAAAAGAAGAAGAAACAAGACGAGAGAGAGAGAGAGAGAGAGCTAACTTAATAACTTACATGTGTTTCTCTCTGTTTCCACATAAGTTCATCTAATCCTAGAGGAATCCTTCATATTATGTTGGAAAAAAAGAGTAGACTATTTTTTCCAACATAATGTTCTCTAGATGTGTGTGAGTAGAGTAAATATATACCGTCTAAAAAAATAAGGCAAAGCACCAACAAGAGAGAGAGAGAGAGAAAAGTTTCCCATTCCATTTCCATTTTTTATTTTTTTTCTCTACACATCACACACAAATAAGAGCATCTTGCAAAAACCATCAGGAATATACATGTATACATGTGTACTACTACAGTGTGTGTGTGTGTGTCTTGATAGAAAGAGGGAGGGAGGGGGAGAGTAATAAGAGTTGCCATTTCTATTGTTATGCTCTATACGCAATGGTACACTCGAGCTCATGAGTCTCTCCTGCACACGATGATGATGATCGTCATCATGCTCTGTTTTTCTCCAGAGTCTTTTCCCTTACCCAAAGGCAGAGTTAACTTGTTCTCTTTCTCCTTCTACTTTCTCTTTTTTTCTCCTTCTTCTTCTTCTCCGTGAAAGTTTCTTCAGCTGGTAGTTGATTTGAAGAGAAGGATGCAGTGGCATGGCACAACCAAAAGGATAGGGGGGAGGTTGTAGGAGTAAAGTGGTAGCAGAAGGTAAAGCCAGGCTCATTCTCATTATACATTTTTGCTTCAGGCCTCAACCAACCAACAAGCTTCACATTTTATATATAGAAATTTTCTGTGTATGTACGACTAAAATACTACGAGAATTTCTAAGCCCTATCTATGTCAACTCAACCATGAATTATCAATGCCAATGCACCAAAGAGAAGAGAAAAAAAAGAAAGAGAATAGCAGCAACTTTTAATAATGTCCCCCTTTTATAGCCCCTCCTTCTAGTTGTTCACTTATTATTATTTTTTCTTCTTTAGTCTTAAATCTTCTTATATATTGTCTCTCACAGTACATTATGAAAGGGATTTTGTAATATTTTTTTCCTGTTTTTTTACTCAAATTCCAATTTTTATGTCAAATCATAATATCCCTCTCCTCCAGACAAAATAGAGAGACAAAATAGAGAGACAATGTAGAAAATGGACTTTAATTAATTTTTTTTCTTCTAAATATTTCGTCCTCTTGTTCTTGTCAAGGTAAATTTATTTTCGTATCTCGTGATACTCCTGGGCCTGGAAAAATTGTGTTTGAATGAGGAATGATTTGCAAGAAAAATATTGTAAGAATGTTAATTGTAGAGAGAATAATGGTCAAGCATTTTTTGGAGAGAGAGAGAGATAAAAAAAGATACATTTTTATTGATTAATATTAACTTTTTTTTTCATCTCTGTGCCTTGAGCCCAAGCTCGTTGATTGGAGGGGGAGGGGGCAGTGATGTGAAAAGAAACATTTCCTTAAATAAATAAGAAAGCATCTTCATTTTTTTCTTGGGCATTGACTAAGAGAGAGAGAGAGACTCTAATTGCTGAATTGGATCCATTCAATTTTTTTCCTGCCATTTCCTCCACGTCCATTCCCCATCAAGTTATCAAGACTCTCTCTCTCTCTTATACAAAATACAGCACAACAGTAACATAGTTGAGAATACGGAAGAACAAGAGTAGTCCTCAGTGGCAATATTTAAGAAATAGCAAAAAAAAGTCCCTCAGGTTGGCTAATTTGACATGATGAGGAGGATGATTCCATTGAAAGAGAGTCAAAAAATAAAATAAAAAATTAACCGTTATCATATAAAATACAAAGACTATTTTTCCCCTTTTTGTGTATCTGTACATACTTAAAAAATTCATATATATATGAAAAATGAAGGGATTATGAAAGTTAATGTTATATGTTACTAAAATGTGTGTGTGTGTGTGTGTATGGAAATGAGAGCACTTTGTCTGATTTAACCATTATGAGAGTGAGGATTATAATAAGCCGTGATTAAAAAAAAGCGACATGACATAAGACAGGACGACGTCTCTCCTAAGAAATACGACTTGCCCTCTTGCAAATATACAAGAGAAAAAAAAGTCTAGAAAAAAAATATATAAAAAGACAAAAACTTTGTCTTCACAAGAAAAAAAAAGTTTAGCTCTAGAGTCTAGAGCTCAACTTGTTCCTTCTAGTATCTGTAAAAATGTTCTTTTTTTAGCTAGAAAAAAGGACAAGAAAAGAAAAACTTGAAACAAATTTTTTGAAGCTTCCTCATCTGTATACTCGAGAGAGAGAGAGGGCCGTCGTCATTATCGTTATCTTTCAACCATTTTTTTTCTCACTCTCACCAAGATAAGAAAATCTGATCATCACAATCTCCATTTTGGCTACAATATGTATCCAGCTAGTGTACATGTGTGTGCATGTGCTATAGTGGGATACATGTCATGCTATAAATTCTTCCGCTATTATTTCTCCTATTCTTTCAAACAAAAGACAAACTTGTCACCTCGTTCTCATATACAACAAAGATACTTGAGCTTCATCCTCCTTTTCTTGCCTATGACGACTCTTAGAGCCATTTTTGTACATATAGAGAGATACAGTCGTCTATTTTTCCTTCCCCAGGAAAACGGCATGAATGATATGCAAATTTTTCTAGACTTCAAATTCAGATTCAATAGCATGTCCAATAAGAAAAAAAAGGGTTTCTACACAATCACAATGGAAAAGTGGGGGAGATGTGGAAGTATAGATAAAAATAGTTTTGTCTCTGTGTTGTGTACACAGAGACAACACACGTGACATGACATGACAGGGAGAATCCCAGAAAAAAAAGTTTTTTTGTGTGTACAAACTTGTTTTAATAAAACTTTTTTTTTAAAAAAGTTTTTTCTATGAGAAACTTTTGCAAATGAAGAATAAAGATAAATATACCTATGCTCATTATATTATTTATACAAAACATAGTTTATTTTTTAATAATATTTTTGGGGGAATTTAAGTCACTAAATTAGAGACAAAATCTTGACCTATTATTTTATAGCGGTGATTACATAACAGGAAATTTAAAAGGAGATGTTGTACAGGTGAATTGTGACTTTAATTAATTTTTGGAACAAAATAAAATCGAAAGTTTTAAATAAATTACATTTGAGTATAATTTGAGATGAAGATAAAATAAAAATGAAAATCTTGTGAGAATAAAAAAATCTGTACTCGTATCATATGAAAAAAAGAGAAGGAAGGAAGACAAGGAAATTTAAATTGAGAGTGAAAAATATTTCACAATAAAAAAAAATATATTTTATCCTTATCAAAATTTATTTCTCATCCTTTATTATTACATATTCATATGTAGATTTTTACAAATGCAGTTGTTGTACTCGTACAAAATAAAAAATGAAAATATATGAAGACACATTGCACCAACAATATTTTTTTCCAATTTTTGAACTCTATAGATTTAAAAAAAGAAAAATATATTTATTTTCAAACATCACATACTAAAGGGTGTCTGGTTTCAAAAATGATACAAGTTAGATGCGAATTACTCCGTACTTACATGGCGGATTTTCAATTTCTTTTGTTTCATTGAAAGCTTATGTTTGTGGAATATTTTGGTGAAGTTTTCGTGGAATTTGGTAAAAGGGGCAAGAAATGGCTAATAAGGATCTGATGAGTGTGAAAAGTCAAGTTTTCCAGGGTTTTTGTGACCCCAAAACTGGCACGTCCTCTCCTGACTCCGCCCCTTTATGAATAAAAGTTCAAAAAGGCAGGTTCTGGACCCTTTGAGGCAACAAACATTTCGTAAAGATTTCAGGTTTCTAGCTTGTCAGTACATGTCGAAATTTCATATTGAAAATTTGTCATTTTGACTAGCTCAATTTACAGGCTCCAAAATTCGACGTTGTAAG